>JAEMPF020004253.1:1276-14755 GCA_022496165.2 Catalaphyllia jardinei
CCAGGTAAGAGATTTACGTGAATTTATCGGAGCACTTTACGAAGGCGAGTAAGCAGTTACTCACTAAAATATTTTCAAAATTTCCTGAACTTTAAGCGGTCGTTAATTAGTTTTGAAAACCTAGTGACAGACAATTTTTATTATTGTTTTAAATTAAGTGTTATTTATACTTTCTATTTATGTAGTTCAGCACTTTCAAACAGGTGCCACATTTTTTTAAATGTGCCTTCAAAGTAGCGCTATTTTCGTGTTTGGTTCAAAACTCGAATTAACGGGTAGAAAATCTGCTTTTAACCGTTGAAAGGACAACATTGGATTATAGTTAAAACATGGCTAAACAAACTGCTGTAATATATCTATAGTTGAAAAAAAGAATTGGAACTTTTGAGCGAATATGAATTTTTTTTAGAGCGCCGGCAATATGTGCTATTTTTCCAGTTTCGGCAGGCATGCAACTTGAGTCGAGCGGACCGAACTTCAACTAAGCCTAGGAAAATCCAATTACAATTTTTAATCAAATAAAACTCATTTTAGTGATCGACCAGGTAAGGGCTTTAAAATCCCAGCTTAAGAGAAAAATCGAATTTTCGAAGTAAAATCAGTGGTCGGTTTTTAGAGAGACAGCCTCTTAAGTGCATATTGGTTGGCTGACTCTAATTCAAAGTTCAAAGTTTTATTTATTCCAATAAGTAGTGGACTGCAGTATTCCAAATGAGGAAGCAGGTAGTGATAGACATGTTATGAAGCACCAGTCTTTTAAGACGTCTTAGAACACCAATCTTGGCATAGACTTTCTTGACCGTGACTAATTCCTCTGTTACTTGCGCGGAAGCTGATTGGCTAGAGTTAATTAAGGTTCAAGTGGGGGGCGGAGCTAACCAGCCAAGCGTGGTGCTCGCGCTAAATCTCAACTACTTTTGTCGCTTCTTGTAGTTTAAGTTAAAGTGTAAAAGTAGCTGATCTATTATCTGCTAGTAGAAACCTCGGGGTCAAAGCCTAATTGTTAAATAGAAAACGAAAAAAATACCCATTTAAATTCACGAATTCACAATAGACTACGGCAAATTTGCACTAAAAAGGAATTATTGTCAATGACCGATTAAAATGTCAAAGTTGGTTAATATATCTAAAACCTCCGCTAACTACGATACAGTGACCGCTAACTTGGAAAATCGCTTGTACGGTTTTACCTGTAAGTGGTAAAATTGAGTTGAAGACATTCGCATAAAACACTTATCACTTGAAGTATAACAGTTGCATATCTAACAGCTAGATCTTGTTATCTTTAATTAGATTAGATATGCTGTTTTCCGTAAGTAGTGAGCTATAAATAGTATTATTACCACCCCTTACCTTATTCCAGACTATGATATATGACGCACACCTTTTTTCGGACAAAAAAAAATTTTCAAACTAAAATGACTGAAAAATGATACCATCAGAACTGAACGCACTCCTACTGAGCTTACATAGGTATGCACCACCTTTCCCCCCCCCCACCCCCCAGCACTCCCCCCACCAATGCCGGGGATGACGCCGAAAAGCCGATTTAGAACATACTAGTTTTTCTTGCTCAGTTGGTAAGAGTGTCTGGCTACTGAGGTTCTGTAGGATTGTTGCAAACCGCTAGAGAGACTTCTAGCGAGGCTCGATCAATAACAAAAGGCGCAATAATGCAGTGGTCGTTTTTCACTGCTAGTGCAATCTTGCTGAACTTGGTGGTAAGTTACTTAATTAATAACGCGGACATCTGGCTGCGTAACAGGTCGTGTATGTAAATGTTGCATTTTGGTCTGAAATGGAGTATCCCCTTATTCAGAAGATTACTATTTACCCCGAAGCAAGTCTTGGGGCAGCTCAATGAAATTCATCTTGGGTTCAAGATTGTTTGTTAGAGGCGTAGGCTTTTGTCTTTGTTTTTTTTTCATACAACAGTGCAAACACATGCGTCCAGAATAGCTAGGGTGGCAATTGCAGCTGAACATGGGGTGGTAAAGGGCTCTTGGCTCACAGAGGACACTCCTTCCCAAAAAATCATAGAGTACTCCCACGTCACACATACACCCCGGTCTTGTTGTCGTACGAGCTCACAGAGCTTTTTTATTGCATTTCACCCAATGCTATAGGAATGGTTTCTTATCAGACAATACTTCTTTTCCAATGTGGAACCGCTTGTCTCTCGATATATTGCACGTAAACTACATCAAAATAAGTCGCCAGTTTTCGAATAAGAACATAATAGCCCATGCAGACCTCCTGATCGGTCAATAAGAGCTAATTATTGTATGGCTCTGTCTCACAAAAACTGGGAACTATCAAATTTACGAATTTGATCCGCTTAAAACGACATTGAAGCGGTCTAGATTTTCCCATCAAGACCGGTGATGTTTTGGAGTGAAATTTTGCAAACTATTTCCATATTTGTTTCTTTTCTTCATTTATCTTAACAATATTTATTTTTGGAAGTGCCGAAAAAGCCTGATGGAGAAGAAAGTAAAGAGCGAGGGTGAGCAAACTCTGTCAGAATTAAGTTCAGTCCATCGCTGTTTACAAGCAAATGCCAGTCAGTATTTGCCTCGTGGTGAGTACAGACCTCACTTCGTTCGGTGTGTCGGCTTCATCATTCTAAACGTAGCAAAGTGGATAATTTAAATTTGCGTCGAAAACGCTCACTTTTTGATGAATGAAATGAATTCGCCATGAACTGGCTGATTTACCAAATTGAAACATTATGATTATGTTGACACGTCAAGTGATGAAAATAATAATATATTGACCCTTCCGAACTTCAGCGGGAACTAGGGCGGGTTTCAAATCACAATCACATTAAAGATCATATTGAGACTGGTCATTTGACCAAGTGCGTTGAAATATGGTTCAAAATCCATACAAACGTCTCTAATTTTGAGACAGCGTCCCCCCAAAATCATATAAACTCTTAAATTTTTTACGATTTCCGTGATACTCTTTAAAATGGGCAAACATAGCGATTTTCATCTCAGCCTCTTTCAAATAGGAGGTGCATGACAGATTTAACAGTTGTTAGAAAAATTAAGAGTTTATATGGTTTTGGGGGACGCTGTCTCAAAATTAGAGACGTTTGCATGAATTTTGAACCATATTTCAAGGTCCATAACTTGGTCTCTGTTCACCCTAAAAGCACCATACTTGGTCAAATGACCAATCTCAACATGATCTTTTATGTGGTTGTGTAAGTTTATCGATTGGTTAAAATTTGAAACTCACCCCAGTTCCCTGCTGAATTTCGGATCAGTCAATAGACCAATTTCGATTTATCAAAATTGTCTCAAACATCAGACCTCAAACCGAGGCTCTGGAGAATAAACCCCACAAACTCTATATTTATTCCCCAGAGCCTCGTACTGAGGTCTAATATATCGAAATTGGTCTATTAAGGCAAAACAAGATGCAGAGTTCTATAATCAGGGAAAATTTCAGTTTGGTGATATATAGCTGCCCAGTCATAATGCTATTTTACATTCCTTTATTAAATTGGTTTTTTTGCTTTTTTGCAAGCCCGTAATCGGCGCGTGGGCATTAAGGGAGAATAATATACCCTACAATTAGCGAATCCGAGCCCGCTTTATATCGGCTACAAGAACAAACCATATAATAAAGTAAATGAATACATTAAAATTGTTAATAAATACCTCGTAATTTTAGTAATGTAATGATGTTCATAATTAAAACGAAAAATAAAGAAAACACAGGCATTTAAAATCGTGGGAAAATATTCCACCAAACGCAATGTGAAAAATTTTTTCATGACAGGTGAATGAAAAATATGATTCCATGGCCAGCCAGTTTAGGAAAAGCCTCAATTTGGCTATTGATTTATTAAATTGCTAATATTTGCGATATAAAATCTATTTACTTTCATTTGTATTCTAATTTTAAGTACGGGGAATAAACAAATAAGTCAAAAAGCGACCCCGTCTCGGTCCATAAACATGCAAAACAAAAAAGAACTTGGCCAATAACCAGCCATCTTGACTTGATACTTGGTCAATAACCCATATGTACAGTTCTCTCTACCCTATGTCATATTCCGTACATAGGAGGACCATTTGACACTATTCTCCAAGATCTTTGAACACCCTAAGCCCTTGTAGATTTCTATTTCACGCAATGCTGACAATAGCGTCAAAGTTCCCTAAAATAGTCAGTATTTAGCGTTATCATCCGGTAGTCTCGAGCGTATGAATCTCTGTAGCTCTGTCGTGAAGAAACGGCAAAATGCTTAAGTGGGATACCGGCCTCAAGTGGATTGCTTTCTCTGGCAAAGTACAACAGGGGCTACGTAATTGTTTGCCTCGTCCAAATTGCATATGTTGTCATTCCACTTCCCAAGAAGGATCAATGGGCGAGTGTATGTGAGGACACAATTTTCAGCATTGCCTTGGTAATTATTAGGTTCTCCATCTGCCCAAGCAGAATACTGATCCGCTAATGGAGTGTCATCGACCAGTAAAACAAATTGTCAGCTTTAAATTTTCTGTAAACTCCAAGCCACGTACCCCATTCTTGGACTGTTTGCTGCTTCATTATCAGGTCAAGTATGAAAATGTTCTCATCTTCTGATCTGATTATAGCGAGGTCTCCTCCCAGATTCTGGCAAGTCGTTCGAGCGTCGCTCCAGTCGAGGGTCGGCGTGTCGATGACGTGGTAACATGAATTTCCACGAAGAACCCAATCTTGCGGACAACCTAATCGGGTTAAATATAAAATAGAGTGAGATTGTGGTTGGTTAACGAAAGTAGAAGGAATTTATCACTAGCTTTCTTTCATACCAACGAATTGACCAATTTCGATCAACTGAAAACTTCAACATGGCTTCGAGGCTTAAAGGACGAAAACAAAAGAAATCAAATCGAGGTTCGGCGCTATTAAAATTTTAATATAGTGAAATTGGTTCCGAATTTAAAACAAAGCGTAAAATTAGTCATGGATGTACTAAGGAGAAAACACTAACTTGGCAATGCTTATCATGAAGCAGAATCAATTGCGCATTGCTTTTTAAAGGTCTCTTCATGTGAGCTCGGCCGAGAACAGTCAACGGTTTTCGGGGTGGCTTGGTTACCGGAACGAATTTTGTTGTCTTTTTATATAAGAAAATTCAGCCCGGTCGACTGTTCAAGGACATAGCTAGGGGGAGGGTCCTGGGGTGCTTGTGACCCCCCTTTTGTAAGCCTTTTTAAGCAAACAGCTTATTTCTAACAGGTGGCTAAACGACATGACAATGTGCTGAGTGCCCTCGCTTTGACACAGTGTGTCCCTTCCATTCCCGTGAACAATTAATTTATGCATTAAAGCCACAATAAGCGTGAATTAAACACGTTTTCCCCTGTCTCCCCTACTAGGTTTGCACAAATCCCGAGCCATTCTCCTATGTTTATATATGTGTTGGGGTGGGGGTTGGGCTGGGAGAAAGGTGGTAGTATATGTTTACAAAATGGCGTCTGTCGTGTCGAGTTCAATGCAAAAATTGTGAAGGCGGGTTTTCATTCCTTTCGCTTTATTTTGGATCAAAATACACTTTTGAAGACCTCACGAACGAACAGGAAATATGCTCACGAATGTTCGAGTGCAAAGAAATGGGTTTTAAAGTCTCAAAAGGGACGATGTCTCCAAGATACATTTGGAGGACGATCAGCCGCTGCAAAGCTGTAAGAATTGCATTGCTCTATATGAACTATTCGGAAGGAACGCTTTATGGTGTGGGGGAAAAGGTAAGCCGTCCTCCTACTGTATATAATATCAAACAACAAAACAAATGCCAAACAGATGATCCGTTACCTGAATGCCACCTGAAATTCACTGAGAAAGAACTGGAAGTTCAGAATACCACGAAGCAAATGATTATCGAAGGTATTAAAATACCCGGCCAGTTTCTAAATGCATTTATTGGAGAGAAACAGGAAGATCAAAATAAAATAGCAGTTCAGTTGTTGAGTAATTGCCAGACTGAGTACAGAAACGGAATGCTAGAGCTACTATTGTCTCCCATCAGTATAGAATAAGACGTGATAGAGAACCCTCCAGAATTTCTTAGAAAATGGTTACCAGACTCCCTTATGGAAGAAAGGCACGTAAATTATATATAACGAATTGTCCCAAAATTATCAAAGCTGAAGGCTGTTGTGTGGATACCATCATTATCATTTCTTAGAGAGATATAGAAGTTCAAAGTTCACTTTTTTTCTCAAAGAAGCGTGTCATTAAATTTAAGCTTGAACCGATCCTAAAGCGCCAGCATAAGAACTAGCCTTTGTTTTGTATGATTGCTGAAGGTACATTGTAATATTTCCAGAAAATTAAGGCAGCTCCAAATGAAACTTATCAGCTTTCGAGCAGAATCATATCATTAAGTGGATAATAGAGTCAAATTCTTGTCCTATAAATTAGTATTAAAAATCAGTACCCACAAATTCTGTTTGTTTATTAGAATTCAGATTGGCTCAGTTAGGCAGAACTGCACTTGATGTTGGAGGAGGTGGTGATTGCTTTTTTAGGGTTGTATTACATCAACTCTATGGAAATCCTAATAGTCATTTCTATTTGTGCAGTATTGGCATTCAGCATTTAGTGAATCACCCTAAACCATAGGCCATTTTGCTGATGCAAATATTTCCTAGTCCCATTCCCTTGTGGGGGCAAGAAATGATCACTCTGCCAAAAATGGCATCATTAGTCTATTAAATAAATCAAACTTTGCCCCCAAAAGGAGCTGGAGCTAGCAAAATGGTGTAATCCTTGGCAAGGTTATTTGGAAAGAATGTCATGTCAAGGAACATAAACATGGGCTGTCATGCTATTATAATTCAAGCTGTTGCCAGTTGTATTAGTTTATCAATTCATGTTGCTGAATCACATCCAACTTTTTCTGAAGTTACTGTTGTTGAACCAGTGAATGTTACAAATGCCCTAAACATTTACACTGGACACCTAGATAAATTTTATTATGTTTCCATAGTAGAAACAGAACAATGGAGGTAAGAGCCAACAGCAAACAAACAAAAACTGCAGTTGAAAACAAAACAGTTAATGACAGTGAAAAAGGTAAAGCTTACAGAAAAAAATACATGAGAATATATGAAAGACAGAAGAGCTGATGATAACTTAAAAACATGATAATGAAAAGTGAGTGCAAGGCAGCCAATTCTTGTGACCAATTGTGGTACAAGTGCTCTGTAGTGAAATGTTATCAAAACAAATATAAGGCATGTTCACCAGACACGTTGAGTCCAGTCTTATATGGTTGGCGAAGTGGTGCAAAATTCATAAAGTTTATAGTCATTGACATTCAATGCTCTTATTATTATTCACGAATATATTTATTCACATTCAACAACTAAATTTATATTCAGGAAATATATTAATTCACATTTAAAGACTATTTTCTCATTCACGAATATATTTACTCACATTTACGCCGGGATTTACGGGATGCATTCATTGACGCTTGGTATTTGTTCAACAGTTACATGTATTTATCCACATTCAGTCATTGCGTGGTGTAACGTTCACAGACTAAATAGTTACGTTCAGAAATTAATTTGTGCGCGAAATGGTGCAAAATTCACGAAAAATATACTCATTCACGAATTACTGCGCATAGAATTTAGCGCATACAACGCCGTTGTATGGGCTCACGGTGAGTCCGCGTTCTAATTTAAGCAAAATGGCGGCCATGAGTTGAGATCAGGAGAAGGATCCAAACCATCGAATGTGGAACTCTTCTTTGAAGCTGCAGTTGACATCCTTGATGAATGTGATGCGTTATGGGAAACAGTCCAGATAAGGCTGGAGTATGTTATACAGGCGCTCCAAACCATATTACCATTCTCTCGGAGACCAGAATGGAAATGGAGGAAATTGCCAGAAACTTTCACCAGTTGCATAGGCAGTGGATCGGCAGCAATCCTTCGACTTGCACCGATCTCGCTCTGTATTCACGTGTTGCTTAATCTTCGATCATTGGGTCTTTGCTGGACTGAAATAGCTAGAATGCTTCTAGTATCGCGCTGGACTTTGCGGCGGCGTGTTGTTGAGTACGGACTGCAGGAAGTTACAGGGTTTTCCCCCTTATCCGATGAGCAGCTGGATAACACAGTGAGACAGTTCATGAGGACACATGGAAACTTGGTTGGGTATTCTTTGATGTCAGGGCACCTTCGTTCACTCGGCTTACGGGTGCAGCGGGATAGAATAAGAGCAAGCATTGCTCGTGTTGATCCAGAGAACTCCAGAATTCGTTGGGCAGTCGTGGTCTCCAGGCGTGCCTATTCAGTGCCTGGTCCAAATAGCTTATGGCACATCGATGGTCATCACAGCTTGGTATCGTGGGGGTTTGTCATCCATGGGGGAATAGACGGTTTCTCTCGTCTTATCGTTTTCTTAAAGTGCTCAACAAACAACAGAAGTGAGACAGTCAGAGAAGTTTTCCTATCAGCTACACAGAATTACAAGTGACCATCACGAGTTCGTTCTGATTATGGTGGTGAAAATGTGCTTGTGTGGGCCCTGATGGAAGACGTTAGAGAAACCAATATAGGAAGCTACATTGCTGGAACTTCAACACAGAATCAGCGAATTGAGCGGCTATGGAGAGATGTTTTCCGTGCTGTGACCCACATGTTCTATTACACCTTTCAATCTATGGAAGAAGCTGGCATTCTTGATAGAAATAACGATATTCATCTGTTTGCTCTTCAATTCATTTTTCTGCCTAGAATAACCAGAACTCTTGTAAGCTTTACATCAGCTTGGAATTTTCATCCAGTTAGAACAGAGAGGAACTGGACACCTATGAGAATCTGGAGCAACGGAATGATTGACCACCGGAATCGTGATCTTAATGCAGTTGCAGATGTAGCAGAATCAGCAGTCAGAAATGACGACCTGGAATGGTATGGTTATGATCCACAGGCCCCTCACCCTAGTGATGATGGTCTTTCTTCTGTTTATGTTGATGATGTAGCCATTGATATAACCCAAGATAGCCTCGAGCAGCTTCAACATGAAGTAGATCCATTGCAAGAATCAAATTTCTATGGGATCGACTTGTATCAACAAGCACTTGACTTTCTGTGCAATCGAATGGTTACTAGTGATTCGTAATCCGTTCATATTAACTTAAAAGATACTCAGTGCTAACAATTTATGTCTGGAGCCTCAGGGGGACTCCCATAAATAAAATGGGGCTGCTCATCATACGTTTTGTGGTTTGTGGATTGATACATATACTGTCTAGGATGCTAAAGCCAAAATGACTACTAACTTTTAAGGTTATTGATCTGAAAAATGAAAACAGTCATAGCTGTATTTATGCCATTGACTTTATATTTTGGATTATTGGTACCTGTTGGTAGAAATGAATTTGGGCCATGCTCACAAAATGAAATTCTGGTACCTTTTAGGGGTATTTCGCAAATTTTCTGACAAGCACCCCATCACTTTTTAGGGATGTACCTCCCCCTGGGGTATAAAGTGGGCAAGTTCTTTTACATTCCGTTGAAACGAGGAGAACTGGGAACTGGGGAAAATGTGATGGTAATGGTCTTTTTGAATTCAGTACTGCTCTAATTCAAGTTCTTCATATCAGCAGGTAATATGTGAATATGGAGTAGGATACCATCTGTGATCACTATCATGTAGAATTCCAATACATTTAATTTCCTTGAAGATGGTTGTCAGCTTCCGTACTCGACCTTAACTCATTTAATGTTCCTCTTCTGTACATTTCAAATTTACCAGTTGAAGGTCTGGATAAGGGCAATAAAATATCAGTTCACATTTTGGGTGTTTGTTAATGTGCCACTATGATCAAATTTTTACCTCTTGATTTTTTAGGTTTATCACAAAGAATTCTATGAAAGAATGAAAATGCCGTTGACCGTTTACAAATTCCTGCAATAGTTCCTGAGATATTTAAGTTTGAAAACTGATGTGTAAAATATGCAATCGAGATAACTGATGATGTCATACACTCAACCCAATATTACATCATGTTTATAAATAGAGCTATCTTAGCCAAATTGTAGCACAGACCATTGAAACTTGGTAGACTAATAGTTCTACAGAAAACTCACCTTCCGCTATAGAACATTTTGTTCTCATGGCAACTCACTCTTTCCCAGTCTGCACCCACTTGATTCAATAGGTTAGTAAGTTTCAGCTCGAAAAACGTTAAATGAGGCCAAACTCAAGGTAACATATTTATATGCTTGTTGGATCATGCATGTCAGGCACAGTTTGCCAATATGAAACAGAAACGCCAAAGGTGGCCAGAAATGCCTTTAATATTGGGGAGGTCTGGAATTTAGTGTTGCCATGGTAACAAAACTGTTGAGCTCAAATTGTGGAGCACATTCAGTAGAATCTTACTGCAAAGAATCAAATGTTTCTAATTCAAATTGGCTCAGATATCCTTTTTCATGTTTAATCAAAATTTGGTTGAGTATGTGATGTCATCACTTGCCTAGTTTGATGTTAAAGTGCACCTAACCCCAAAATATTTTATTCACTTAAATAAATCTTTGCACCTGTTCCATACCTGCCAACCCCCAGAGTACAAAAATCTGGAGACATCTAGAAATCTTTGCATTGTGAGAATGTTATTAAAGACAATGTCAAGGAATAACCTTCCGAGAGACCGGGAGATTTAATGAAAGACTTGGAGACTCCCGGGAAAACCGGGAGAGTTGGCAGGTATGCTGTTCAAAATTCACTGCACCTTTTTAAACTAAATCTTGACTTTTTTTAGGTTGTAAAAGTTAATAAATCCAGCCATTAACTGTTCCACGACCGAGCTAGTAAGGGGCATGGGTTTATTCCTGGGGCTGCTTTTTCGAGTAAATGAACACTTTTTGAGATTGGGCTACCTAGACCCGGCTATCCCCTATTTTCTTCGTTAGCAGCCGAAGAGGGTGGCCTGGCGCACTGTTGAAAGATCGTTTAGGTCGCTCTCTTGGAAGTTCTCTTACCGATGAGGACGCCGCAGATTGTATCAAAGATCTTGTTCTGTTTAAAAGGTTTTCTGTTCCAAGTCTCCCGGGTGTTCTTTCACCCCTGAAATTTAGCATTTCTTCCCTCGCACAGCGCCTAATAGTGTCTTCCACATTCTCGTTTACCTCCACCATCTTTTTCCCGCCACATATGTATTAACAAGGCCAGGGATGACTTAGTGCACAAAATTAGTTGCAAAGATGAACGCGGGCTCATGTTGTATGCGCTAAATTCTATGCGCAGTAATTCGTGGATCAATATATTTTTCGTGAATTTTGCACCATTTCGCGCACAAATTAGGTAATTTCTGAACGTAACTATTTAGTCTGTGAACGTTAAACCACGCAATGACTGAATGTGGATAAATACACGTAACTGTTGAACAAATAGCAAGCGTGAATGAATGCATCCCGTAAATCCCGGCGTAAATGTGAGTAACTATATTCGTGAATAAGAAAATATATAGTCTTTAAATGTGAGTTAATATATTTCCTGAATATAAATTTAGTGTCGATGACACTAAATGGATCTGCATAACTTACAAATCAAGTGTAAAAAAAGGCAGGTTAACCAGCTGTTCTAAAGCCAATAAGATGGGTTTTCATTATAAGCCTAATCCATTGAATTTGACGTTACTAAAAGAGCGACTAATAATACCTCATATACTGTGAACTACCTGGAGGTGGTCAATTGGTCAATTGTCAATTGTCAAGTGTCTATTATGGAAACATTGTCAATAATAATAATAATAATAATAATAATAATAATAATAATAATAATAATTAACATTTATATCGCGCAAATTCCATGTGAAATTAACATGACAAGTTAAGAATCCCAACTGGTGGGAGGCTGACCAGTTGGCTATTTACAAAGCGTGGAGGAGTTTAATTCGGAGCCACCGAAGACAAATCCATCCAGTAGCAGGGAGGACGATTTGGACCTCCGGAACTCCAAGTGATGAAAATTCAACTGTTCATAGTCCCATGAGGCCAATAAATGAATCACAGACCATTTTAATAAAACTTAGAAGGCGACTTGGTTACAAGCAACACTATCAGTTTCAGCCATGCAGCCAAATATCTTATAGACACAAGTGAATTATTTGAAAATGAAGGAATAAAAGTACAAAATACCTGGGTAGATGGCATAACTTCACAATCAAGCACCCAGTGCTGATGTGCAAACTAATGAAAACCATATTTTCACTGCTAACGTTCATAATCCAGACAGAGAAAAAGATGATGATGATGGTTGGTGTGAAGTTGACGAACGTCCTTCAGGAGTGACAGATACACTATTGCAAGAACCAGATGCTACAGACAATATGCTCCCAAATGTTCCTGTACACTGTTAAAGGGTTAAAGCGTTGAACATAAACGATAAATACATAAACATTTAAATCTAGACTCTTTCCTCATTAATGTTTCTCGTCAAAACATGATATCTATTAGTTGAAGACCTTCTTTCTATAAACATGCTACACTAATGGCTGCCTATTAACGTACTTTTCGACTCAAACAACTTGCAAATGGAACACTGCTTAGTTCAAAAAGAGGCAAAGGACAGCACTTCAAAGTGTAATCCACCGTAAGAAAAAAGATGGCGGCTGTACATTTTACCACAATACCTTGCGAACCAAACTAAGCTTACTGGGCATATAGAAAGATATGGTTTAAAAGCAGTCCTTCTTATACTGACAGCATAGCTCTTGTGGAGTTTGAATGACATACAATTTTTCGTTGTGTTTTTTACACGCTCTTTTAGAGTTTTCGTGCGCAAAGCATGATAGGTAAATGTACCAGTCGCAATCTTTTTCCTTACGGCGGATTACCACATACCATGAGGTAGCTCGAAGGAGCCTTTGATATGTTTTGTCTTCGGAGCGTATAGTCTTTAATTTGGCATACCGTTCGAATTTGTGCTCATAGATAAAATGAATTCGTCTTTTCCTTTTCTTGTAAGGAGTACCTCGTAGCTACATTTAGTCTACACTTGGAAAATGTGCAAACTGACGAACTAAACTTGAAGTGATGCGTTTTACGCATAAGGCACAAAGCAATCAAAGAAAGAACATTCACTAAGTATATATATGAAATAATTCATGTTTGAAATGCGGTTGTAGATGAAAGTGAAGTGTGATCATCGCAGTAAATTTTCCAATGTAAGCAACTGGAAAGAAGAAGCCTGAAATAATCAGGGCTTCAACGAGATTCAGACCCGTGACCTCCGCGATACCGGTGCGATGCACTACCAACTGAGTTATGAAGCCACATGTTGGGAGCGAGGTCAATTTATTGAGTTCATATCCTCCCCTGCAGTGAAATGATGTGAAGTATATATATGAAATAATTCATGTTTGAAATGCGGTTGTAGATGAAAGTGAAGTGTGATCATCGCAGTAAAATTTTCCAATTTAAGCAATTGGAAAGACGAAGCCTGAAAAAATCA
>JAEMPF020004254.1:0-14751 GCA_022496165.2 Catalaphyllia jardinei
AATTTTCTGCGAAAAGTGAACCATATAAATTTTCTGCGACGAAATGAACCATACAAATTTTCTGCGAAAACTGAACCATACAAATATTCTGCGAACAATAAACCATACAAATTTTCTGCGAAAACTGAACCATACAAATTTTCTGGGAAAAATGAACAATGCAAATTTTCCTGGAAACATGATACATGCAAATTTTCTGTGAAAAGTCGTCCTGGCGTCTCGACGTCACGCAAGCCTTGATTTCCCATTTACTTGTTGTCTTTTAACGTGGCAAATCAGTGGAAACATGAGTGGTTCAACGGCATTGCGAGAGGAGTTTATGCAGTATAACCAACGCACCGACGATAGTAATCGATCAATAAGAGTTCAATAAACTTAAAGACAACCAGAGCTCTTTACTTTAATGCACATGACGCTGCCGGTGGTTTCTAGAATAAAGTTAACAACATACGTTAAGAGCTGAAAAACCTATATAACAATGGAAAATAACAAGAACACGAATAACATGCAACAGGAATACGAATAACCTAAGAAATACAAGACATTACCTGACGATTTAGGAATACAGCGTACGAAACGTAGACGTAACGTAGTTCAACAACTTGAGTCTTCGAGCGATGGAAATAGCTCACGATTTGCATAACTCGCGCGAAAGAAGAAATATTTATACGCAGCGGCGAGGACTAGGCCTAGGCGGGAGATTGGTTATTACATGCAGAATCTTCGTCTTCATCTCATAGACCTCTTAAGGAGACTAGAGCAAGATCCAAGCGATGATGTGGCCTACTACGTGTTGTATCGCTTGCAACAAGTGGCTAGTCATCATTTGTCTAGGATTGCGAGCAGTGCGCCTGGTAATGTATTCTAAGACGTGCAACACTCACTGGGTGAAGTTAAATCAATTTTAGCAGACGCAAAACACAATTGGCAGCCTGTACCCACTGTTTTGTGTTTTACGGGATCGGTTGGTCGAGCCAGGTTTGAAATGAGCAAAAATCACCTTGAGTATTTTGTTGAGTACGAGTTGATATGTCACGATATCGCTGAGGCTCTAGACATGAGCGTCAGTACCATTAAAAGGCGACTCCGAGAATTTAATATTTCGATTCGAGCAACTATGACGGACATTTCCGGTGCAGATCTTGATGGCGTTTTGCAAAACGTCCAAGCAGATTTTCCAAATGCTGGCTACAGACGAATGCAGTCCCAACTTAACAAGCTGTGTCTCAAAGCAGTTCGCGAGTCCATGCAGCGGACAGATCCAGATATGGCGTGGCCATGAGGTAGCTGTCAATTACCCCAAGGGCGACATACTGTGTAAGTGGCCCTTTGGCCTTATGACACCTAGATGGAAAGCGTAAACT
This sequence comes from Catalaphyllia jardinei, assembly GCA_022496165.2. Classification (NCBI taxonomy): domain Eukaryota; kingdom Metazoa; phylum Cnidaria; class Anthozoa; order Scleractinia; family Caryophylliidae; genus Catalaphyllia; species Catalaphyllia jardinei. The sequence continues at coordinate 1,365 of JAEMPF020004254.1, forward strand.
GATCTGGTAATCATTGAAATTTACATTATATTACATATATAAAGCATATTTATGTCTCGGCATCTGTGCAGTGCTGATGGCTAGGATGGAGGTGTGCCCAAATGATACCACAAACATTTAATGTGGGGTCCAGCCAGAGTGATCAAACGTGAAAAACTAGATCTAAATTTGTATAGCATAATAATATTCGAATGGGAAATTATGAGTTCAAATTTGTCTTTAACAGGGGTCTTAAAATAGCTCAAGGAATTTTGCTGGCTTTTTGCAAAACAGTCTTTCCAGCTTTCTTGCATAAGATCAAAAACCATGCTTCGTTTCACAGCACTTTGATTGATTTATTCATGAGGGACTAACGCATGGAGAATAACTCACATAACAGTTCAAGAGGAGTTTTGGACGTGAAAAAAAATAATAATATACAGTATTTATAATGCGCTAATTCCCAATGGTCCAAAAGCGCTTTACATAATAAAAAATAACAACAACAAAATCCTAAACCTACAAAACTACATTGACATTCTATAAAAATTCCCAATGGACCAAAAACGCTTTACATATTAAAAAATAACAACAAAATCCTAAACCTACAAACTACAAAACAACAATGTCATCCTATAAAAACATCATCATTCTATACAACATCATAACCAATTTTAAAAAGCCAAGTCTTGAGCTTAGATTTCAAAGAAGAAAGGGAATTACAAGATCTAAGTTCGAATGGAAGTGCATTCTAAACAGAAGGTGCGGCAATAGTAAAAGACCGGCCACCATAAGTTTTAAGATTAAATTTAGATGTAGAAAGTAAAAATTGATTGGAGGATCTAAGAAGTCTACCATGTGTATAAGGCTTGATGAGATCAGTGATATAGCTAGGTGCAGCACCATGAAGCGTCTTAAATGTAATTACTGCAATTTTGAAAGTGATTCTTTGTTCAATTGGTAGCCAATGAAGTTGAATAAGCAACGGCGTAACATGCTCATATCTACTAGTAAGGTGAATAAGCCTAGCAGCACTATTTAGGACACTCTGTAAACGTTTCAAGATACATTTAGGCTGACCGTAGAGCAATGAGTTACAATAGTCGATCCTTGTAGTAACAAAGGCATGAATTAGAGTTTTACATGTATCGTAAGAAAGAAACTTGCGAATCTTAAAAATATTGCGTAAATGAAAAAACGAAGACTTGCAAACAGCAGTAATGTCCGCAACATCGATAGAGAGTTATTAAACATAACCCCAATATTTTTAGCAGTAGTTGAACAGTCAACAGTGTCAGAGGCAATCACCAGGTTTTTTTTAACGCAGGACGTGGGCGATAGGAGGATGAAAAAAACTATAATTTCAGTCTTCCCACTGTTCAGCTTCAGCTTGTTGTTTAACATCCAAAGGTCAAAATCTTTAACACAATCTTCTAGAGCAGATGTACATGGTGACATGTCCTCAGGCGATGACGTTTCAAAAGATAAATATAGCTGTGTATCATCAGCATAAAAGTGATAAGATAGACCATGAGATCTTGCAATATCACCTAAAGGGGAAGTGTACAAAGAGTACAGCAAGGGGCCCAACACGGAACCCTGAGGTACACCATAAGGTAAGGCGTGCACATCAGAAGAGACATCTTGGATTCTGACATAGTGAGTGCGATCAGACCAGTCCAGTGTCTGGTCACAAATGCCAAAACGAGTAGATAGTCTAGCAAGGAGAAGAGAATGATCAACTGTATCAAAAGCAGCAGAGAGGTCCAGTAGAACCAAAACAACAGATTTTTGATTGTCAATGGACATAGCAATGTCATTGTAGACCCTGAGAAGAGCCGTTTCGGTGCTATGGTGAGCACGGTAGGCAGACTGAAAGACTTCACACAGACCATTATTGTCAATGTGGTCAACAAGCTGCAGAGCCACTACTTTCTCAATGACCTTGGACAAGAAGGTGAGGTTAGAGATCGGCCGAACATTCTTAAATTCTTGATAATCAAGGCTCGGCTTTTTCAACAAAGGACGAATTACAGCTTGTTTAAGTTCGGTGGGCATGACAGAGGTCTCCAAAGACAGCTTAACAATTTTCCAGATCACAGGGCAAAGGAGATCAAGGCAACCAAGGAGTATTCTAGAGGGGATAGGGTCAAGTTCACAAGACTTTAATGCCAAAGGGTGCACAATCTGAAGTAAGGTCGAATATGAAGGACAGCTCGAACTATGGAGTCTAGTTGTTGCTACTGTGCTGCTACAGACGATCTTCGGGAAATCTAGTCCTACGCCATCTCCTTTCCAGTCGGCGACGAACTCTTCTCTCCAGTTTAATCTCCTCACTAAACCATGGAGCAGCAGGACGTATGGTAACCATGCGCGATTTTAATGGCGCATGCTTATCCAAAACACTAGATAACTCCGAATTATACAAGTGAAGCAGCGAAAGTAAACCATTGGATGATTCAGACAAAAGAGGAGACATCGCAACATCTTGTCGAAAATGCTCCAAGCTGATGGCTTTTAATTTCCGACCACAAATACGCTTCCTTTCCCAATTAGGCTTAACAAAACGAAGATCAGCACAAACAGTGTAATGATCCGATATCTCTGAGGAATCATCAACTGAAATAGAATTTAAAATATATTCAGCATCACGAGTGATGACTAGATCCAAAGTATGTCCAGCTCTGTGGGTGCAACTACGAACATGTTGTTGTAAATCAAATGACTCCAATAAGCTCAGGAAATTAGCCGCCGCAGAGATTGACCTTGCTCCCAATGTGTGGCTTCATAGCTCAGTTGGTAGAGCATCGCACCGGTATCGCGGAGGTCATGGGTTCGAATCCCGTTGAAGCCCTGATTTTTTTTAAGCTTCTTCTTTCCAATTGCTTAAATTGGAAAAGTTACTGCGAGGATCATACTTCACTTGCATCTATAACCGGAGATCAAATATGAATTATTTCAAATACACTTTACATCATTTCACTCCTTACGGGAGATATGAACTCATTAAATTGACCTTGCTCCCAATGTGTGGCTTCATAGCTCAGTTGGTAGAGCATCGCACCGGTATCGCGGAGGTCATGGGTTCGAATCCCGTTGAAGCCCTAATTTTTTTCAGGCTTCTTCTTTCCAATTGCTTAAATTGGAAAATTTACTGCGAGGATCATACTTCACTTGCATCTATAACCGCAGTTGAAATATGAATTATTTCATATACACTTTACATCATAATCACCAGTGTTGAGCCAGGTCTCGGTAATAGCAAAAATATCAAAATCCTTGTCCACAACATAGTCCTTGATACAGAGATACTTATTGCAGACTGATCGACAAAAAGGAAACAGTGGTGTGGTCAGCCTGTTGCTAACACTAGCTAATAATATTATATTCACTATCCAATGGTGTTCAGCATTATACTGGTATAGCAGACGAACACATTGCATATTTACTTGTATAATTTTAAAGCTGCCTTATTATTACATTACAGATGGAGGATTGTCATTTATAGAGGACTGTATGGTTACACGAGAATCCTGGTGTATCTCAAGCCTCAACACCAATAATCAATCTGATACAGTTCTGAATCTTTTTCTAGAGCCTGTCCAAGAGTATGGACTTTCATCTAGGGTGAGGTCAGACATGGGAGGTGAAAATGTTGGAGTTTCAATGTTTATGCTTCAACATCAAGAAAGGGGTCCCAGCAGAGGAAGTATGATAGTTGGATGCAGTGTTCACAACCAACGAATCGAAAGGCTTTGGAGAGATATGTTTGAAAGAGTTCTGTATATATATTATCATCTTTTCTACTGTTTAGAAGACAGTGGCTTCCTTGACCTGACAAACCAATTAAACTCATTTGCACTACATTTCGTATACCTACCCAGACTCAACCATCATTTGAATATTTGGAAAGAGGGCTATAGACGACAAAGAATCCGTACTGCTGGAAGCCGTTCACCAATGTAGCTTTACATTCTTGGCCTGTTTAGAGTAAGGGGAAACGACTTGACTGCAGTTAGGGAGATGTACGAGCCATAGACAGGTACATGTATTCTTATAACTTGTCGCATCTGACTGAAAGGGTCACAGTCAGTAAGTCTGTCAGTCCAGAACCTATCACGTTTGCAATAGTCAATTTAAGTAATCAAGGCTGTTTTCACATCATAATAATATTATTTTATAATAAATACTGTTTATAATAATCCGCCCTGTTGTTTGAAAGCTGGTTAGTGGTTACCAGGGGTTAAATTTTAATCCATGATTCTTTTTTTGTTTGTTCAAACATTTTCCTCTTTAGTTTTCTTTAGTTTTTCTTTTTTAGAACATTCAATCAATACATTATAGACAAAGATAATAAAACTGGACTTGCATTTTTACCTTTCACATTGTACCAACCCTGGATTAACTTAACCTTTCAACAACCCAGCCCTGATTCTTAAATTCAGTTACTGAAATTATCATTAAACAGTTAAACTATTCATAGTAAATTCATAGTAAGGAATAATGGTTTGAACCCAGGAGTATCAGTTAGTTCGTATAGTGTGATCGACCAGGCGTGAGTAATTCTTTAAAAAAAATGTTGTTGGTGGCTGAAGTTTCGACAACCTGAACATGCATCATTTTCAGAGTCAAGTGAATAGTGTTTTTTTATTTTTTTCATTGCGGATAAGTCATTTGTAAGGTGGTGGTACATGTAGTTGTTGACATCTGTTAAGTGGCATTTGTTGTAAGTTAGTGACTACCAACTTGCCAGAGTCAGTCATTTAAAATAGTTTGTACTGTAGGTTAAGCATTAAGCAGAGTCCCAGTCAACGTTGTGGTTTTTCAGTTGATGATGCACAGCAATGTGATTGTTGGCATCACCATTACTCATGGCTGGTTTGTGTTCAGTCAGTGCAGTTTAACTATTGCCTGCTATAATGAACTATAGCAATTGCATTGAATACCACCAAGCAAACAACAATGCTTGTTTGATGTGACACTTGTGTAATCTGTGCCTTGACTTAAAATGTCTGATGTACATTTAAAATCTATAACTTTAATTTATCACAGCTCGTGTAGCCACAGGATATCAGCAAGATCAGTGACTTTGTATCTGCAGTCAGTTTGTAGTGAAAATATCTGATTTATTTTATACCTGGGTGTGATATTTAACTGTTAATGATTACAGTAGACATGATTTGTGCTTAAATACGAAACCATGTTTTATTCCCCATATGAAAAAATAGCCTCTATTCAAGTGTTTACTACAAATCTGAATAAACCAAGGGAACATTTCTCATAACAACCCATTCACAGAAACAGCTTCAACAGAACAATCATAGATAACTTTGTTAACAAGACTAGAATTGCATTATATTTACACTGTCTCCCATTGTCCTTACAATTTTTAAAAAAAACACTAAACTAGAACCTAAATTATCTAATTATCATCTTCGAGGCAATTTTAATCCTAAGGCATGCTAAAGCAAACGCATTTAAAAATAACACTAACCCAGCTATCAACAGTAACACCAAGTAAGGAAGTTTGCTAATAGAATTACCCATTAATTTAGTATATTTGAAACCCTTAGTTCGCTGGGCCAGGTTGTTCGATAGACGGTTAACGCTGCTAACCCAGGATAAAAAGTTAACTGAAGTATTGATTTTTTATGTATAAAAATACTTTCCATGGCTGATGGTTTTTGTAGTGTGTGATCATTCAAACTCAAAACTAAAGGCTAAGCAATGTAAACAGAAAACCTCACCGAAAAGTCACAAAACAGACTGAAATTAAAATCCTCGCAAATCCTGGGTTAGCTTAATCGGGCTTTCAACAACCTGGCCCTGGGCAACAACAACAACTGGGAGATAGTAAGTTCAAACCCAGGCTTTACCAGCTCTCAAGGTCTTAAAATTGCTGCCTTTGCTCTGCCTTCTGCAAAACAGTCAGTCCAGCCTTCTCAGATAAGGACATAGGCTTTGTTTTACAGAATTTTCTTTAAGCTACATGTATCCTTCAGGGACTTTGAATTACCCGCACTACAGTTCAAGTAGGAGAAAACTTAAATGGCAAGCAACAAATTGTAAAAGCACTGCAGTGTTTAACTTGACAGGGAGTGCCTAGGATTGTTCTGTGTTAAAAAGAATGATTTTAGAAAAAATATTTGGTGGATTTATGAGAGTTAAATATTTCTGGGGATTTCATGAGTATTAAAAATAAGATATGGAGTAAAAATAGTACAATAATCATGGGTAGCCTTCCAGCTCCAAACAAGGTCTGCATTGGTTTGCCACCCTAACCATCAAACAAAGACCAGGTTAGGGTTTGGGTGGCGGCCAATTGGCTTACAATCTTGTTCTTGTTCTGCTGGGTCACCGACAATAATCTGAAGATATAAAATACGTCTTGTTTTAGAAAGAAGTAAAGTTATATTTCATTTATCTTGTGCTTAATTTACACTGTCTGTTGCCTTTCCTTTACTGGTATCATTTCTGTATTACAGATTTAAATGTTGTAGGGGTCACCATCAAGCCAAATTTTATGAAATAAACCATTGATTTGGATGAACTAATCGAAACCATCTACAAAATGACATTAAGCCAAACTTTGTAAAATCATGTGAAAGACATTCACAAGTAACTACAGTGTACACCATAAATTACATCCATTCTATTTAAGTTGATTTATACACCAGTCGGGGATAAGCTTCTTGCTGCAAACTGGTGGCCTAATTTTCCCTACGCACTGTTATACTCTAATGATAAATTTTGACTGGGTCATTTATTCACCTTGTGGATCAGCTCTGCATACTATGTCCCGTACGTGAAGGGTGAGCGCTGAAGGGCGAGGGGTGAGGAGTGGGGGTAAAGATGTGAGGGGTGAGGGGTGAGGATGACAATAAGTAATAGTAATAAATTAAATTTCAAATGCGACTTGGAACATTGTTGGAACAATAAGAAACTGTTACAACACTTAGCCGCATTTGAAATAAAACATAGTAAAATACTAAACCGTATCTATGAAAATAATCGAGATATTCTCATGCAATAGCAACACAACAAATGTGAACAGACATGCACAGACACTTAATCCAACGCACGCATGGAAGAACGTACTAGTTATCGCCTTGGCCCTTGTTTCCTTCTTTGTAGTTTTTGTGGGGTTTATATATTTTCTGGGCCATCATTTAAACCCACAACATGGCCTATTCTGAAACATAAAAAATTCTTAGCATAAAAAACAATTCCATAATCTGGGTATTAAAAGGACAAAAAAAAAACGTAAAACAAATTTAGTGATTTTAAAAATGAACGAAGTTTATTCGTTTCTATACCCCGCCTCGCTACCTTAGTTTTTCACTCCACTCTCGACAGACTATAAGAAAAAAGAGGGACAGCTTGTAGTCTTTTCTTGAAACGTCACTCGGCTTTAATATCGCTGTTTTTTATTCTAAAATGTAATTTAGAAGAAGTGACTTGGAATAACATTTCAATATTATGTGAGTCCAACTTTATACTCAGGCGGACTTTATTCTTGCAAAACTGTTCTATTACCTGTCATTGTTTTTTACATTTTTTCACATCTTTTCTTAACCTTATGTTTTGAAGAAAACTAACAGAACAATATGTGTAGATGGAGAAAGGAGGAAACACAACCATCCACTTCCACCCCTCACCCCCCACCACTCACCCCTCACCCCTATTCCCTGAAATAGACCTGCCAGCCGAGTTACCATACTGTACATGTAGCTGATTGCTTTGGATACCTCACCAGTGATCAAATACCAGTAACACATCTTTGACAAGTATGAAAATCCCACACCACACTGGACTATAAAGTGCGCTATTAATGATTTTTCCCAATACTTTCATCATTCCAGAGTTAACAACAGCTCCCCCCCCTCCTCCCTGCACCAATCAATGTATTGGCATTAACTCATACTGACCACATTTTAAAGTAACCAGTATTTTTATAACATGCAGTAACCATACATGTAGGATTCATTAATATTCATGTACGGTTGCAAAGTTACAATATTACTACATTGTACATGCATACTTGACAGACCTGGTGAATTTCTTAGAATGATGACACTTGCTGGAAACATCTGTCTACTTGCTCTAAATAAAGAAAAGATAAAACTCTTTTAAAAAAATCATTTCCTGAGCAACAAAAAAGAGTTTATGATTAAATGCAGCTGCCAAGCATCACCCTGGTAACACAATAATTATAATTGTATACTACGTATCCAGCCTAAGGTAATTTATCCTGTTGAAGAGTCAATGAAAGTGTATGGGAAAAGATTAATTACCATACAAGGAAAAAATGTAACATGAAATACACAGCAAACTACATTTATACAGGTTCCAGGTTCCTTGCTAGGGATAGTGGATACTTAATAACAAAATTGGGAATGTTAAAGAATCCTGATTAATTTTTAACATCTAAGTACATCAATGGAAGCTACATTTAGTATCCACCTCATAATTTGAACTTGGTTCTGGCAGTGACATTCCACGGCCTCCCTAGCAAAAATACATCTTTTAAGTGTTGGCTTCCTTTGCATTGCAGTGATACATGAAAAGATACCTTCGGGGGTTGGGGGGAGGGCGTGGCTTACATTCAAACTAATAAAAAGGGAAATGCAACCATCTTGTCCTTTGGTAGACTCACTCACTGCAGTCAACTAGACCACAAGCAGCCATCCTTCTATGGACTTTCTATCCTTGGAGCCACCAAAACCAGCAAAATGACAAATTTATTCTAATCAACGTTAACACAAGGATAAGGGAAAGAGAGCTAACTATCTACGTTTACCATAACTAGAGAATGACATTATAAAGATCACAAGGAATACCTGGATTGTTGTGGCCAACTACTTGTAGGTACTGCTGAATCCCTTGCTCCCTAGATGTACATACAATTTTAAAATATTGTTACATAATTTAACAAGTGGAAATAAAACATAAATATTTAGTACCTGTTAATATTGCTGCAAGTTTAAATGAACAGGTAATAAATATAGCAGAATCAAATTTGTTCTAAGATGATTCAGGGTTCTCAAGAGAACCTGTAACACTATTGCTAATACATGTAAGTGTTACGGCTGAGTCTCAATCAGTAGATACTTTTTCGTTTGTCCTTTAACAATACGGCTGAAAATAGCTGAACAACAGCTGTTTCAAGTTCAAAATCAAGGGCGGTTCCATCAATCCTCCTACATTGCACCTTTATACCACAGTCGAGATGTGAAAATGCATCCAGGTGTAAAGCAAAAAGACTTTTTATAAATTATTATCAATGATATCTTAAAATAGCTAATTGCAGCTCAATTTGGTGCACTGACACTGGAAGCCAACCCTTGATGCTCTATGGTTGAGGTCAGTGTGAAAGCATACACAGACATTCAGTCAGCTGCTCAGTACAATGAAGAAGTATTCAAAACATACCTCCTTTCACATCTGTTATTGTCTGGTGTTCCTGAAGAACTGTCCCCACGGCAAGGGAGCTGATGTTTTCTCATATTACTCATAAGTACCAAATCATTACAGCAGGGTACTTTGGGGCGACTATTCTCCTCTGGTTTGTCACCCTACATGTAAGATAGAGACAGCAGGACTATTAATGAGCTGCACAATGTAATCTTGAGCTTAGAAACATCACAGTGGTAGTATGGTAGCTGCGCACGAAACATATGTTGTGCATGGAAACAAGTTTTGCCACCTGTCAGAAACATTTTTGCTTCCGGGACACACATTTTGCATCTTAAACATCATTCTTTCCTAGATTAGCCACCATGAAAACAAAGTTGATTACTTAGGTTTCAGTGCTTGTTATTACAAAAGGCTTTCTAGCAATTGCGAAAGTACAACAATGGCTGACCTCAAAGTCGAAGTCAGAGCCACAAACAGGTCCTAGAAAAGGGAAGGGAACAAAGGAAAGGAATCGGAAGGGCAAGGACAGAGAGTTGCTCACTGCTTTGTATGACTGTTTGTGATATGTAGCTACTGCAGCTATTGGAGCTGACGAGGACTGCATGAATAGGCACTTTTAGCCAACGGGGCAGCAAAACATTTTGTTTGCTTCCTGCTAATTCAGCCACCCCAGGATACATAACAATGTTTCCATGCTTGACCAGGCCATCCCTGCAGGCAAACAACCCCTCCCGACCGCGCCGCTCCACGACACTTGACTAATATAATGATAACAGACATTTTCATACCATCTCAGGACTTGTATTGACTCCTTGATTGGTCTCCGTGATGTCCTGTTGCGAGGGCCTGTGGTATCCCTTGGCTTGCCCGAGAATGCTTTGCAAATAATTTACACTAAAGCCATTGGGAGGCATAGAGATAAGGAGGAGTTCCTTGGATCGGCCTTCTGCCACACGGAGAATTTTGTAACGTTCCCCAAGAGCAGGGAAGGCAGATAAAATTGTTTCATGAACTTCCGTGACGTTCCCATCCTTGGAGAATTTCAGTTTCTTTTCTTCAAGGTCATTTAGCGGAAGATCGATTCTTTTAGCAGTTGATGGCGGGGTTTCCTGACCTGCAACAGCCAGGCAAACGAATGACCTAGTTAAGTTCATGTATTGTTTGCACTTCCTTGCAAACAGTGCGCAGCGCGGGAGTTTGTGTAAGGAGACCGGCGACTTGATCCATGCGGAGGCCTACTCTGGGACCTAAACTTGCCTTAACTCGCCCTAACTAACCCTAACTCGCCTTAACTCGCCGCTTGAGATTATGTTCAAATTTCCTTATCTCGCCTTAACTCGCCCAAACTCGCATTATCTCGCACAAACTCGCCCACTCTCACCACTGCAAAGTGGATAGCAATTTCAATGGGAGCGATCCATTAAACAAACTTCAGACTGGTCCGACTGGGAAAAGCAGTCCATTTTTTTCGAGACTTTTCCAGTAGGACTGAGTTTGTACCAAAATTTCCAGAAATTTTGGTTGATGAATGGATCATGCCCAATACCTCATCCAACTCTCAGAGTAAATTGACAATTAATCCACAAAGGGAAGACACCAAAAATGCAGATTCCAAAAATTGTAAACAATATGGATTTGTAAGTCCCATCCTTCTGGGATTTCCAATAGCCTCTATGGTAAGGGTGTTTTACCAGTAAGATTTTATGAAGTTTTGCTTAGTACTTAATGAAGAGCCAATGGAACTACTAGGAACAACCTGAACTAGCTACTTAACAAAAAGGCTACAATGCTACATGTAAGCATGGCAGAAATTCCAGAGGCATGGGGTCAAAGGGTCTAGAGAAACCCACATTGATTGCTAGTATTTTGGGCCACAAACTAAGTGCCATGAACTAAATAATGAAAAAAAAATTACTTATACTTCTAAGCGACACTAAGCAATACAAAAATGCAATAACAGAATATATATATATATATTTCTTTTAAGCTAGCTAATGATTTACAAAAAAGTTCACCGATTGTTGTAGAAAATTTTTAAATTAAGCTAAATTACTTTGCAAATGTAATATGCAAGCTGTTTATGATAAATGAAAGCAGCATCATAATTTTCATCTTATAATCTGATGAAGCTTAATGAGGATTCTAGCTGACAATGAAAGTCTGGGATGTAGCCAGAATCCTTAAAATTCTCCACATACTGATTGTAGTCCAAATTTCTTAAGAATTTGTAAAGTTACCTGGCACTAGAAGATCCGTGTATTGGGTCCACGTGACATAATGTTTGGCCTACATTGTAGTCAAACTGGCAACCATAAACCATGATTCATAGAGACTTGTTACATTTAGCCCTTACTGAATAAAGGTTTTTGCATTGATAGCCAACTCCGTTCGCCATTTTTAAAATTACCCAGAAGATACTGGTAACGTATTTCTCCCAGGACCCTCTCGCTCAATCCAAGTTTAAGGTGGGAAGCTTCAACATGGCGTACATGAAGTCAAAACACGTCTGAAGCGGTAGCCATTTTTGTAAGAATCCTGCAGGGAAGATTCATCACTTGGTTTGCTACACATGGTACAGGAAAGATTCATCACTGACAACTCTTAAGGGTTTGCGACACAAAGCCGATAATGGAGAGTATGTTTGTTCATCAACTTAAATGAGGTATAGCAACTGTGGACACTTTGTAATACGGGAACTGCTGTCTTCGCGAAAAGGCACCAATTGCAAGAGATTAAAATGGATTTCTCCCGAGGAAACGAAAAGGCAATTGGTGTTTTCGTTTCTGGCAGTGAAACCAAACAATTGGGCTGGATTCCAAAGGAAACCATTAGTGAAGTGGAGAGAATGGGCCAAATGGAATTAAAGATAAGTCTTATAACTTTCAAGGAGAAAAAAAATTCATTTCATTTTAGTAAAATTGACTATAAGGCGTAAAAATTTCATATCTGAGTTGTAATTCGTTAGCTTCTCCATTTTGTATACTAGTTCTTTGAAAAACATTAATACAGACTGTATTTTTTTTAATTCTGCAGTTAGTGATAACAATTCATGCCATGTCATGTGATGCCTATTATGTTCACCTGTCTAATTAAAACATTATGCTATTGAATTAAAAAAAAATAAGAAAATTAAATATTCTACCTGCGTTAATACTGCAATTGCATTTTCTTATCTATCCATGATTGTTTTCTTTACATTAGCTATTACAAATAATATATGATGATAACTATCTTTATTAGTGGAAGTAGTACCATACAGCCACCAAATAGTATAGTTTGGTGTCTGAATGCTATATAGTAATTAATAAAGAACAAACCTTGGTTATTCAAAGGCAGGATAGTGCTATCCAATGGATCAATCTCTATCCAGTGGATAGTGCAGTTAGTTTCCCCAGTGCTTATCCGTTGTATAGTGATTTCTCTCTTAATTAGCAGTATCCAATGCTTGAACAACCAGGGCAAAGACTCCATACTCCACTTGCCCAATTAGGAAAAAAAGTTTGATGTATGTTACTAAAGCATATTACATGTTTTAACCCTGGTCACCTCAACATTTAGTTGACAATTTTCCCTTAACTCGCCTTAACTCGCAACTGATAGGCAAGCTCAATTTTTCCTTATCTCGCCTTAACTTGCCTAAACTTGCATTAACACGCACAATCGCGCGGTGAAATAAGGTTCCAGAGTAGGCCTACGCGGTATTTGTCCTCGTACAGGAGGTGGCGGAAGATAGCCAAACAGACGGTTGTGCTCACTCGTAACCGTTTCATCACGAGCATATGACCCGACTCCCATAACGGCTGGAAATCGAGCCTACCGGGAACCCCGAATTGCCGTTGTAAAGGTCGTAGTCGTTACTGATTAAGACTCAGAGTGGTTGGTGTTTCAAAAGTTGTTGCGCACACTTGCGAAGCACATTTGGATCCATATTATGTCAGCAAAGAGGCCAGTGAAAGAAGATCGTGACAGAGATGACCGCAAGCAAGGCCAC
>JAEMPF020004255.1:0-14747 GCA_022496165.2 Catalaphyllia jardinei
ACATCGCGTTACATAAGCCAGATTTAAATGACCGAAATTCTCCAAAACTTAGCAACGAACCAAGCTTGTTAACGGCGCTTCGAAAAATAACGTGCAGGTCCACTTGAACGACTCACTAAACTGATGAAGTAGACCGAAAATCGAGCGAACGACTCTTCGAAACAAATCAAGGTCTTTGACCAGCGGACAACGTATGTGCATGCGAAAAGCGGGATCTTGTAAAAGCCAGATTTTGTAAACGCGCGAGACGCGCGTGGATTTTCTTGAGACGCGAAGTGAATTATTTAAAAAACAAGTCCGGTGACCCCCCTATTTTATTTTAAAATTGGGTAGTTTGGACTAAGAGAAAACTACTGGTAAAATTTAAAAAAATTCTCTGGACCGGATTTATAGCCACTCAAAAATTACCGTTTTTAGCAATTACATAAAATCTGCTCCAGAGAATTTTTTTAAACTCTCTATAATTGCTCCCATTTTCATGTAAAATTGAATAAAATTAAGAAAAATAGGGGTCACCGAGTTAATTTTTGCGCTATTAGCGTTAGAAGCTCCATGATGGCGCTTAGTTACAACCATATGCTGTTGCCATGGTAACAGCTGATGACGCCACGTGATTATGTTTTGGTTCACTGATGATCGGACTAGTAACTGTTACCAAGAAATTGTAAGAAATATTATTAGTTTGTTTCATTGAATCCCTCAAATGTAAAAGCGCTGGAAAACCTTAAAACTATTGTGAGCCTCCTTAATTCCAGTGCAATTGAATTCAAAGTGCTACATCTTTATTCCCCATGGTCACAGGAGATGATAATTACTCTACAAATTACTTGTAGTATCTATTTTAGAACTTCTTGTTTTGTAGGATCCCGTACGAACGTTCCTGAACACTGGGTCGCTATGTGGACTGAGTGCAGACAGAACCTGGACAGGTGGTCACTTATAGCAGTGTCCACATATAATTTATTGAGCAGTGAACATAACTCAGGTCAAACAATAGTTGCTATTGTATCGCTTTTCTGATCTGGCCCTTTTAAATGCCTTATGAGCCGTTTTTCCCATCCTTTTCTCTCCACGCTGTCAGAGTAATCGAGAAACGTTCTTGCTCGTAGCGGCTTAGGCAACTGTTTTCTGTCCGTTCTGTCAAGTCTGATAACGATCACTGAACAGTCACTGTTCTGAAAGCTGCGCTGTATGGCATAGTCAAGCTCTTGCTTGCAGTACTTACTAGATGCGTAACTTCCAGACCACACTGCTAACACTTTGCGGCTCTGGTACACACTATCTGCTATATTTTCCACGATTGCCTTCCCTAGCTCAAAGTGCACGTGGTCCACGCAATAGTTGACTTGGTTTTCACGCAGCAAACGAAGCAGTTCTCTGTCCACCCAGGGGAAATCGTGTCTACTATACGTGACAAATACGTCGTATTTGATGTCATTTTCGTCCGTATCCGGCGGAGGTCTCACTAATAAAGAAAATTCCATGAGATTCCATGTTAAAACGACTGGCCATAAATAATCACTGATTAAATTGTGAACTTGATAGTGTAAGGCTAAATATTGGGATTTGGAAACGCGGTGGCCTTATGGTTAGCGCGTTTGACTTCAGAGGTCTGCGAGACCTGGACAGAGTCACTAGTATGCTGTTTGAGCCAGACGCTTTATTGTCGAAGGGGCTCTCTACACCCAGGGCAGGATACAGTTGTTCAAACGTACTACAGCTTTTCCGAGACTTAGTAGCACGCGCTACGATAGCCTGTCTCACGTCAGTATTTGTCGCGCGTGCAAAAATGACGCAAGAAGTAACGAAACCCACTTCAGCATTTGAAAGACGTTAAATCGCTTTGGTATATGTAGCGATAGTTTCAAACTCCGTTCAAACATGTATTCAAGCCTAGGGCCAAAAAAAGGCAAAACGATTTGATAAACATCCGGTAAAAGAGTTTCAATTTACTCTTGCTTTCTGGCACGCGATACATGGCAGTACATGAGCGCGCGCTTAAATAAAGGGCATGCGCAATTCACTTCTCGTCCAAGGTTGTAAAAACCTGCCTTTGATTGAGGATTGCTCGAAAACCTATCGTACAACCTATGATGAAATTCTCACAATTGATTTGTTGGAGTGAATCACGTTTGGAGCCAAAACTTTTAAAAAATCCGTTTTTTGATTTCACATTCTCTTAGTTTGCAAAAATATGTCTTACAGATTATTATTTTACTTTGTGTCAATGTTAAATCAGGCCCAATTGCTTATTCCTGAAGTTTTGAGGTGGGGTCATACAGGTAGATTTTGAGAAAAACGTGACTTGATCTACTAGTGCCCAGTCTCTCATTGGGTACTCGGTCGCTCATTATGGCCATTTGTTGACGTTTAATTGTTAAAATCTCACATAGAATGGTAAATTAAAAGACTTAATCAAACAGCAAATAATGAAGGGAACAACAGCTTGCAACCTTTTTCAAAAGAGTTAAAAGTTGTGCTCTTATACTCCATCAAAACTGTAGTAAGCCACCTTAAGCTAACCCAGGATGAGCGGAATATTGACTGCGATAATTTTTTGTGTCCATATTGTTTGGCCTTCTATTTTGAGTTTGAATAATCCCAAACTACATAAAACATAAGCCGTAAAAACCATTTTCATTCACAAAAGTAAAACTTCATTACTGATTACGTGATATGAGTCGTTCTGTACGAAATTGTGGTTTAGTTACGCCTTCTTCGACTTACATGAAGCAGGAGGCTTATGCCCTCTCCTATGCCAGAGCTTTATAAGAGCTGTTATGATCGTTAACACTCCAGCCAGCAATCCCAGAACAATAAACAAGATCGTTCTCAGTGGAACCAGATCCATCGTTGCGATTGATGAAGGAGAAGGCTCTCTGATCAAGTGGGTGGTCTGTGATCTCGCTGGTCTGTTGTGAAGGGAAGCCGTAATTTCTAGATTATGTCCGGTGCTAAAATCAAGAGGCTATGTTGGTCTCTTGGTGTTAATAAAGACAAAAATAAGCAGAGATGTACGTTGCTTTTGGAACATACCATCCTGGGTTCGCTGATAGAGACTGGATTTACTTTCGGTCTTTTTAAAGTGCACTGAGTTTGCTGAACATCAAGTCAAAAGTCAGTGTGTAGTGGTGCTTGTAATTTGACTAAGAGAACTAGTTTTAAAGTTAAGTGAGTAGTTTATATCCTTAGGGCCGGAGAGGGGGAAGGGGAGGGGCGCTTACATATAAAACGGGCGGAGGTGCTCGTTATAGCTTATAGGAGGGTCGAAAAAGCAATTAATTTTGTTACCTTTAGTTTAAGGGTGTTCACCCTGTAAAAGTATACAACGGGAGCCTTCCCGGTACCTTTTAGGGTATTGATGAGAAAAAACATTACAGGAGATATTTGGAAATCAATTTTACTAGTCAAGTCAGTTTAGTGGGTTGTGATAGAAGTGGCACCGCTTAGGGGTAAAAATAAGCCATACCCATAAAGGTGAATCTTGGTACCCCTTTGGGGGGGGGGGGTGGGGGGTTCTTTACAAAACTTTCGACGAGCACAACCATTATTATATAGAGATCCCCCAGGGCTTATACAATGAACATACCAGCTGCCTTAATAATAATAATAATAATAATAATAATAATAATAATAATAATAATCATAATCATAATCATAATCATAATCATAATCATAATCATAATCATAATCATAATAATAATAATAATTCAGTAAGCTGAAAGCCCTTACCCAGTGGAATGCTGAGAACTTGGTGTGCCAGTAGTGGACCTGCCCTCTGAGTCTCTGCCTGTGATGTATATTTTTGGATTCTGGTCAGAGTTTGTACCTGTGCATTCAGTTTTAGGTATTGAAAGTACGGGTCCCACTTACCAGATCTTAGACCCAATAATCCCTCTGGAAAACTTCCTCCTCATCCTTACTTTCTAAAAAATATATAAACAATAGCTTCCATTTGTTGCGAAAATATGCACGGATATTTGTCCACGGAAATTATCTCTTCCAAGGAGCGAGCAGTTTCGCTAGAGCGTAGCTTTGAGGAAGTCTGCGGACAAATATCCGAGCATATTTTTGGGCCAATTGGGAGCTTTTTTGTTTATTATCCCTCAAAGTTTTTTTTAAAAAATTGGGGAATATCACTTTAATATTCCTCACTTTTAGCTGGGGTATATTCGCGTAATGGGTGTAGACCCATCGTGCAAAAATATTTAATGGATTATAAAAGACCAATGACTTGTTATTTAGGTTTACCTTTCAAAGAACGACATAATTTCTTCTGATTATAAGCTTGCTGGAGAGCTTCATTTTATGACATTTATGTTTAATCGTGTTAAAGGCTTTTTGTGTTTATCTGACCACGGAAAGAAGTTGTTTCATTTCACGTCGCGGGTGTTACTGAACAGAGTAGCGAAGCAACGAGTATAACGAAGTAAAGGAAAATGGAATAACGGGAAAAAAATTCAAAGGGTAAAGAAGTTATTAAATCTTTTAAAAGCATGTAGAATCGATTATAATCGATTTTTTAGTATTAATATATAAACAGGAACTACCAAACCAATTCAAAGAGCAAGCTTGACGAGTCATGGTTTTTCTGCGATGCTATTTATAATAAACCGAAAAACTCAGAAGTAAAAGTTAAATAGAATCGCTGTGGCTAAATAACTGGCAGCTGGTCAAGGTCCTAAAAACAAGAAATGACCGACGATCCAAATCTTGAATTAGATAGAAATGAATTTAAAATTTCTAGGAAATAAAAATGTTATTCGACCACCGCGACCGTCAATTGATAGATTTCCTTCCACGACCAGACGAAGTCGATATTAATTTCAGGAATAATTGGAACCGCAATAGCCTTGGGCACTGGGGCCCTAAATCTTGGAGTTTTAGACTTGGGCAGCTTTGCGTATAATTTTGAAAACAATGGCGACCGAGAGAAAAATAATACATGCTAGCGGGGTCCTTTCTGCGAAGTGGTATCATGTGTGCATGGAACGATATAGGTGGCTGTTACATGAATCAAAAACATAGCGAAATGCCTTTCCTTACCATGGCAACGTTGCTTCTTTTAACTTTTACCGTTTAAAACGATTTTATCCAGTTTTAAAGGATTTTTAAATTTTTGACCCTTTAATTTTCTCCCGTTACTCGGTTTCTCGTTACTTCGTTACTCTGTTTAGTAACACCCTCGCGCCACTGCGTTTCGATGGCTTTACCATTCGGTATTATTAGATGCATCCAAATGTAGCTAATGAAATCCCTATTTCTCGAGCAACCAAAGGAAACGAAAATTGGTTCGAAAATTCAAGAAGATGACTTATACAGGTAAATCGTCGACAAAGTGTTTGACTCGTCGTTTCCACACACTGATACTTATAGTGGAGTCGTTGTTTTGCGAGTTCGACTCGTCGACATGGTTTCCAGTTCGACTCGCCGTTTAATAAGAAGTCCGACTCATCGTTTCGTGAGTTCGTTACGTCAACTTGTCAGCTCGATTAATTCGTTAGCTGGCCTCTTCGATTCGTCGTTTTACTAATTTGACGTATTTCTGACCGAACCGGTTCGTCTTTTGTCGTTTTGCCGTTTCGTTATGGCATTTCATCGTTTCGATGTGGCGTTTCATCGTTACGACTCGCCCATCAGCGAGACTATAATTCGACTTACATTACATGAAGTGTTACTTGATTCCATACACTTTTTGCTGCGCAACGAGCGTAGCGAGCGAGCAGCAACATAAACAGGATTTAAGAAGAACATATAAAAGGGAGTACGAATTCTCGAATTCATCGCTTTTTACCAGAATTCATTGCGGCTTTTTTACCAGAATGCTTTGCGGCTTTTCACCAAAATGCATTGCGCCCTCAACCAGAATGCATTGCGCCATGATTGCTTCTGACCACGAACAACACGAGGTTGTGACACCGTTGTGCTGGCGTCGTTTTTCACGTGGATTGCAGTTGAGAAAGGTTAGTGGTTATGGTTTGCTTTAATTTACCTGTAAGACTAAAGCGATGCGAGCGAGATCGTGCCCCGGATCGTGCTTGGCTTTCACAACCCTTCCTGTTGTCGTTAATGCAGAATTATCTGAACGATTCGATTAATTGTCACACAATAATTTAAAACTTAGTGCGTCAATTTCCTAGCAGTCTCGCACCCTTCGTCAAATTCTTAATGAAGAGAAATCGCCGGTACTTAAACTTGTAGAATAATTAAAACAAACGAGAACCGTAGAACACGCTAATTTATATCTGCTGCAATCGATTTGTTTCCATCCAAACATGAATTTAAGCTAGCTAAAACTTCAGCATTTTCACATATTGCCACGGACGCGTCCTTACAGCTGGTCCTTATCAGAGTCTGTCACATTCGATTCTAGAGACATGTGCGTATCAATTCAGAATTTATTAGTCAGCTTTCTACTCTGACAGTTTCCACATCTTTCGTTTATTTGGATTTGGTAAAGAGGAGGTTGATGTGTATCAATTCATGTCCAAACAGTTAAGATCACCATGTGCTTTTGTCACGATCACCAGCGATGCGTCATTTGTATTAATGTGTCGTTGTTGTATTCTTGCAGACAATTTGGAAATCTGCGCCACGAACAACACGAGGATGTCATACAGTCTTTTCGCGTGGATTCCACTGAAATTTTGTTTTGATTTGCCTCTAAAACGATGTGATTGACTGTCACAACTCTTGCTTTTGTTTTTAATGCAGTACGTGAAAGTTTGTAAAAATCTAAACGCCCAGGTCTGGACGATTAATTGTAACATCTTATTTTAAACTTAGTATGTCATTTCTTAGCAGTCTCGCTCCGTGGTCGAATTCTTAAATCAGATAAAGAGAAATCGTCCTTACTAAAACTTGTAAAATAATAAAAACAAACGGAAACTGTAGAACACACTTATTTCATATATGCTACGATCAATTCCTTTTCATCCAAACATGATATCAAACCTAAGTTTTAGCGATCGACTAGCCTGCGAACGCAGACGTATTTCCGGCTGTCACTGGTGCCGCCATGCGCCAGCAGAGACAAGCGATAGCCGGAAATAGTTCGCAGTCTGGCGATCGACGCATTTTCAATACTGTCAACACTCTAGACTTAATGCGTACTTGTACAGAATTTATAAGTGTAATTTCTGCTCCTTCAATTTCCTCATCTTTCAAATTTCATCTTCTCGATTTTCTGGTAAAGTTGGGGGCGGGGGGTATCAAACTTTGCCTATTGTTTTGGTTAGGATTTTTTAAGACAATGGGCTTTTGTTATCTGTCCTTAGGGATTTTCCTGTTCGGTGACCCGAACTTAGACTCGGGTTAAGTCGGATCGATATGAAGGACAAATTATTAAGTTCTTTAAAACTTTCTGGGCCCCGTCCGAAAAGTGAGGTAACTCAAATGTAAAAAAAGCGTGAAATCACGCTTTCTTTGTTCCCTTTGGCTTGCGGAGAACATGTTTTCTTTCATATTTTATAATCGCATCGCATGTTGTAAATGGAGTTAAGGAAAATAAGCCAACGAAAAAAGCGGAGAGGATTTGAATTTTGATTCACTTACAATGATAACGTGCCAACCTAACAGACGCTATAATGATTCGACTGTGAAATATCCGTTTGTTATTCAAATGCAAATGTAACTTCCCAGTTTGATTAGATCGCGACACCCACGGATTTTTTGCCGCCCGGAGAGTAACGTTCTTGAAAGAACATCACTTAATACCACGCGATGAAGGCTGTGTTTGTAACACTTATCGCTTCCGAAGATATTTGGGGTATATGTCTGTCCTGTGTGTATTTGTATGTGCTTTATTGTCTCGATCCCTTGTCACGCCTCGCCATCGATTCGTCATATGCATGAAGTTGATACATACAAGGACAGATTTCAAGTTACACACCACAACTTGACACGACTTAAAGAAATAAAGGTTATAATGTAAGACTTGGACCGCGCAGATAGATCAATGACTACGTAAAATGTCATTATCAACAGAATGTGCCGCAGCATTGCTATCTTATAGATACCCTAGTATATGAACTATTTATATATCACACAGTTCTCTAACCAATGCAGAATTGAAAAATGTTGATAAAAATAACAGTCACGTCAGTATGATTCTTCTATTGCCACATTTGGGTCCAATGCCACGATGCATTAAATTCATGTGTATACCCGTGAATATCTTTACAGCTGTTTCGGAAAAGGTTGCCTCACAAAAGCGTAAAAGCAAACGCGACCATGTCGATAGTTGTTATGCGTAATGGTGATTTTACAGTTGCTTGATTAAAGTTCAAGGTATTTCAGCGTTTGAAAAGGAAACAACACAAATTTGTGTATTCATGCCTTTCCTTCTAGCCATAGTTAGTAGAGGGGAACGGTTATGAAACTCGGCAAACTTCAAAGGGTTAAACAACAGCGTGGTCTCCGATGTTGAACAGACCCGTCACGTGACTCTGACCGTGCACAAGTTAATTCAAGATGGCGGACAGTACACAGGGTCTGTTACTGCGAGGAGACGATTTTGAAGCCATTTTGGACGTTTAAGCAGACACTGAAGGAGTAGAAGAACAATGTGTGGTCATAGTTATAAATGTAAGTTGAAAAAGTGGTAATTCTGAGTCGAAATTTCGCATCACTGTTCTTAAATTTGCTATGCATATATAGTCTGCTCGACTCGTGTAAACAAACGAAATCCAAAAAACGCTCACGCAAATATGAAGCATATATATCACTTTCCTTCGCTGAAAATCTCCTCTAGGACTCTTTTGAAACAAGGAATACTTATATAAAAGCTTCGAGAAGGCTCAAAGCTCAAGGCTCAAAGATGTAGTGATTTGTTTATATATTATTTTGAGTCGATCGAAAAAAGCGTTCTTACAATTTTCCCTTTGAATTTTTGATGTTTTAACTATTTAGTAGTGTATTTTTTTTTACAGTTATTTTTATATCTTTGTAGGTTCAGCATCAAGAAATTATTTGTTTTGACTGCGGAAAGAGGTGTAAAACCAGAAGAAGTTATGAGAGAGACAGGGCTGCAAAACAGAGCAATCAGCAGGAAGGATTGTATCGGAGGGTGTAATTTGCAGGTTGCAGGTGCAGGTTGCAGGTCAAATATAGATAATTCTAATAAATATAAATAAATAGATAAATAAATAAACAAATAACTAAATAATTACCAAAAAAAATTAAATTCCCGGGTTTTTTTATTGGCAAGACTGTCTTGTAGTAAGTAGTTAATGATCAACTCTCCACTGGTGTTTATGTTGGTGTTGTGACGTTAACCAGCAAAGTAATCTTAATTTACACAAATGTCCGTGTAATTTAAATAACTTAAAGCTAATTATTTTCTAGATCAACAGGGTTACAACAGAAACAATTGTTATCATGAGCTTGAATCTTCAGTTGCCGAATATTGTAAGAAGTCCAAGTTCTAAGGTAATCAAAGTAGTGCCGATTGCTTTCTTTTATGTTGTCTATAGTTATCATAAATGTCCTAAACATCCAGGAAGAGAATTAAATCATGGACATTGTCTAAGTCACAACTCGTTTAATAGACATTGTGTCAGTCATAATTTGTTTTTGGGTACAGCCCTGCCTCTAGATCTTATTGTATATTTTCCATGAACCAATCAAATGGGAGAAGATAACTCTGCTTGCTTAACACTATTTTCGGAGCTATCTGGAACTATTTTTGGGTGAAGGACATTCATAGCCGGTACGTACATTCACATAAGTGCATAAGTGTTTATATATTTCCTTACGTTTGCTGTGATTCCCTTCAATAATAATAATAATAATAATAATAATAATGATAATAATGATAATGATGATAATGATAATAATGATAATCATGATAATCATGATAATCATGATAATCATGATAATCATGATAATCATGATAATCATGATAATAATGATAATAATCATAATAATAATAAATAAAACCTGCAAATTACACCCTCCAGGATTCTAGCAAGTTTTATAGTTAAGCCCAAGTGTTCTTGCAGTCTGTAATGTCAAGGAAAATAAAGTTTTTGCATAAGGTTTGAGGATTAAGTGTAGCAATTATTCATAGCTAAAAGAAGATAAATATTAATTCTCTGAAAGCAGTAAACTTTCTAGGAAATTGAATACAGCAGCACTTCTGGCAACCAAAGTTGCTGACTGTTTTCTGGCATACTCAAAGCAACAAAAACAACTGTGCTGGAATAGCTTAATAATGCTTTAAACAACCCTGTCTTAAATGCATAATAGACCCTTCTCCAAAATGGCGGCCGAAAATTCAAATGAGTTAAAATTTGCTAAAATTAAAAACGTATACCATCACTAGAAAGAACACCTTTACTTCAGTACAACTAAGGATTACTAAACTAAAGGTGTTCTTTGTAGCGCTGGTATACGTTTTGAACTTTGACTTATTTGAAATTTCGGCCGCCATTTTGGAGAGGGGTCTATTATATCCATGCACACAGCCATAAATTCCAGAATAGAACCTATAGATTAAAAATTAGTCACTGTCACTTTTGGGGTTTCTTTTGGCAGGATAGGAGCGTCATCGATAACTTGCTCCGAACTTCTCCTTCTCTCCTTTCTCCCTCTTGTGTTTCCACTTTGGCAGAACACTGCTCGTTGAATTCGGATAGAGGTGTTGTTGTACCCAAATGTTTTGATATCTGGATTATCATTTCGTCGGCCAAGTTCTCTTTGGCTGCCAAAGTATATATGCTCTTCAATCACTGGCTTTTTCTCTTCATTTTCTCTGGCTGAACTGCAGAACAGAACAAGGTAATTTAAATAAAGAACTACTGGAGAAAATCTGGAGCTAGGTATGTTTGTGTTATGCACCAAGTCAAACAGATCACCGCAATTTCTCAATGTATTTAACCAGAATTTGTTTTATTTTACTACTTACATGTTTCAATATATCTGGATGAAAGTTTTTCTCGCTTGTAAACACATTGTCGTTTTCTATTTGTCTCTTTAAGTCGCGATCAACTTCTCTTGTCCTCCTCGAGCCAATCTTCCTTCCATTTCTTGTGGTCTACGTCTTTTGCGTTCGGTAACTTTCATATTCCGACTCCTTTGGTCCTTCTACTTGTGCCACAGCCTGGCTTGACGATAGTCGATCAAGTAACGGCAAATTTAGCAGCCAAAACCAGAATTTTTGATTAGAACTTCGATTTCTACGAGATTCCGGACGCCATCTTGACATTACTGTTGTGCACCGTCGCGATCACGTCACCGAGCTAAAACCTGAGATAGAGATCATCCTTTGAAGTTTGCCGGGTTTCATAACCAGTCCCCTCTACTAAGTAGCGCCAAACTATCACAACCCATAATATATACCAATCGCCATTGTCGCTTACGCGTTTACCATGTTTTAAGACAACCTTTGTCGAAACAACTGTATTAGTTTGGCCGAATTTACATGTGAGGCTGCATGCCAGCCCCTAGGATGTGTCCGCTTGGCAGTAACTCAATGATAGCTGCTGATTAGTGGTTGAACGCATGTCTTTTCTGTTAAATAAATGGTCTACTTTGCCCTTGTGGACTTAGACATTAAAGTATTCACACTGTGAATCATGACATCACATTTGTTTCATTGAAAATAGGCATAGGCTTTGTAATTTATTTTCTCCCCTTCCCATGGGAAATCAATTGTTTTCTGTCAAGATTATTTCAGGAAACTATTTATATCTTTAACTTGACGAAAATGTAAAAAGCACTGCAAATTAAAATACTTAAAAATTATTCTGCTACCAGATTTTTGTCTACTAAATAAACTGAAATTGCTCCATTTCCTGTCGAATTTAATTAACTAATCTCTAATATTTATACTAAAAACCCAGGGGAGGGGAGAGGTACTTCCATATATGGGCTTTATAAGTATGTGCCGCGGAATAGAGTATGCTTTACGAGGATACCACCTGGTCAATTTAAATCATGACACTTAGTAGCTCTTGTATTCACCGGTATACAAATAAATTCAGTGCAAACCTTGGAATATGACAATGGACAAATTTATACTTACATAATAAACATCAGTCCGTATTGTGTGATCGTCCGAGTGAGTGTAGTTCTGAAAAGAACTGTTGTTGGTGACTGACGTTTCGGCGAACCTGAGCGGAAGTCATCTTCAGAGTCCAGTGAATAATGTTTGTCAGTCGATGATGTTATAAGTCTGATCCGTTGAAAACGATTGGTTAGTGAAACCATGATGTTATTGGCTTTAAGACTCGCGGCGTGTAAAGTTTGTCATCAGTCATTGGTCGGTCTGGATCCGTCTTTTGTCAGTCAATTGGTCGGTTTGAGGTCCGTCTGTTGTTAGATGTCAGCGTTCTGTTCGTTAAGGTGGTGATGAAAAATGTCGATTTCGTCTTTGTGAACGGTGGTAAAGGTGTCGTCAACGTAGCGTAACCAGAGCGGGATTGTTTGTCGGCATGTTGCAAGTTGCATCATCCAATTCTACGTCGGTAAGAGAACTGTGTTTTTCAGGGTGGAGTTGATATTCAATAATAAGATTTCGTCTTTGTAGAAACACGGAAAAGGCGAACAATATTTTTTCTGCAGTACGATTATTCTGGTGTGTTACTAGATGTTTAATGCCATTTCCGCTTTCATGAAAGCAAACATTCGCGCATTCGCGCAGTTCAAGACGAATTCTATGCTGTATCGTAGGAAGCTCCGATTGGTACAAAGCAAACTATGGATAAATACGTCATATATTAATGCACAGAGTCAAGTAACAATTCATATAGCGTAAGTCAAATTGTAGCCTAGCTGTGTGGACGAGTCGAAACGATGAAACGCCACATTGAAGCGATGAAATGCCACAAGGAAACCGCGGCTAAACCGACGAGGTCAGTGATAAGTCGAACTCGTAAAACGACGAGTCGAAGAGGTCAGCCGACGAATCGAGCTGACAAGATGACAAAACAAACGAGCCGACTTCTCAAAACGGCGAGTCGAACTGGGAATTCGACGAGTCGGACTCGCAAAACAATGACTCGGCAATAAGTATCGGTGTGTGGAAACGATGAAACGCCATAACGGAACATAACGGAACATTTTGTCCACGATCTACCTTCATAGTATGTCTTTCGATACGAGTTGTAAGGATGCTCGAGAAATCGGAGGGCTCTGGACATAGTTAACTATGCTCTGGAGAATGAGATTCCACTAGGTAGATGTAATAAATAGATAAATAAATAAATAAACAAACAAATAAGTAATGGTAATAGGACTGAGTGGAGTCCAGTTCGGTCTGTAATCATACGAGTGATAACAAAATCGGACGACCGCGAAGAGAGAGTCTGATTTGTTCATCACGAGTATGATTACAGACCGAATTGGACAACAAGAAGTCTTAACTATTACCAATTAGTCATAAAAATTGCAATTTTCGAGAAAAGAATAGCCAAGTTATGAAAGAAGGGGAAAATTCGTATTAAAATACCTACAAAGGAGATGAAAAACCTCCAACAGGTAATTAGGCGCCAAAAACACAAAAGCAAGCGCGCCCACGAACGCACGCACGCACGTCATTACAACTTTGAATGTGATTGGTTGATTTGAACTACATCTTCGAATGTGATTGGCCTATTCAACTTTCCGATAACAAACTGTCCAATAACAAAATGTCCAATAAGAAACTGTTCGATAACAACTTGGCAAGTGAATTAGTGGAAAAATAGGAGTTTTTTAAACCAATCACAATCGAGGAAATTGTAATTTTTATGATTAATAAATAAATAAATAAATAAATAAACTTACCATTGCCAACGACCCGAATGCTGAAGTTTTTTAGTGTCAAGCCATGTGAAGTGTTAAGAACGCAAGAATATTGGCCACTGTCATTTAGTCTAGCATTATATATCGTCAAACTAATCTTTTTCCTGTTAATAGATCCTTTAAGCCAGGTATCGTGTACTTCTTTAGTTTGTTTTCGACTGCCATTAAAAAGCCAAAATGTGTCAACATACGATGCTTCGGGGTAAACTGCAGTACA
Organism: Catalaphyllia jardinei; assembly: GCA_022496165.2. Classification (NCBI taxonomy): domain Eukaryota; kingdom Metazoa; phylum Cnidaria; class Anthozoa; order Scleractinia; family Caryophylliidae; genus Catalaphyllia; species Catalaphyllia jardinei. The sequence continues at coordinate 14,003 of JAEMPF020004255.1, forward strand.
ACTTATCGTCCTATTTTTCCCGTTTGTAATTTTGACAGTCGAGAAAGACTGTTCCAATTTTGGACCAGGAACCTTATGCACGCTCACTGATATGTTCTTTGCAACTATAATGGTTGTTGAATTGACGCCACAAGTATATGTTCCACTTTGGGCGAGTTCCACATGTTTCCGTTTCCATCGCAAGCTATGTTCTTTAACTGTGTTACTTAAGGTGTTGCTACCAAGTGCTTTCTTTTTCATTAACCGTCCGTTAAAAAGCCAAAATGTCCAGACGGCGTCAGCTCTCGTAAAGTTTACTTTACACCTTAGAGTTATTGAACTTCCTTCATGTACAGTAATGTGTTGTTTCGTGGTCGTAACGTTTAGCACTAGCAAAAGAAAAAAAAAAGAAAAGTATACAGTTATGTATGGCATCCCCCCCAGCTACTAACGGGCGATTTGAGGGAGCTGCTGTGATTTCAAGTTAGAAAGGGTCTTTTAAATAGATTACAGCAGTCATTTAATATTGTGAACAAGACATTTTTGCCGGTATCTTTAGTTCATTAAAAAAGCAGCTGAGGAGACTGGCCTTAACAGCCATCTGCTAAGCTGTAACTTGAAGGAATTTTGCATAAAAGTAATATAAGTAAAACTCACCCTTGTTGTAAAGCGATAATTCTATGAAATCTTCGCCAACGTTTGCCTGTTGATGGTCACTTACACTGGCCTTACAGGCGTATTTACCAACATCTTTTTCTGAAACATT
>JAEMPF020004256.1:0-14745 GCA_022496165.2 Catalaphyllia jardinei
ACATCGCGTTACATAAGCCAGATTTAAATGACCGAAATTCTCCAAAACTTAGCAACGAACCAAGCTTGTTAACGGCGCTTCGAAAAATAACGTGCAGGTCCACTTGAACGACTCACTAAACTGATGAAGTAGACCGAAAATCGAGCGAACGACTCTTCGAAACAAATCAAGGTCTTTGACCAGCGGACAACGTATGCGCATGCGAAAAGCGGGATCTTGTAAAAGCCAGATTTTGTAAACGCGCGAGACGCGCGTGGATTTTCTTGAGACGCGAAGTGAATTATTTAAAAAACAAGTCCGGTGACCCCCCTATTTTATTTTAAAATTGGGTAGTTTGGACTAAGAGAAAACTACTGGTAAAATTTAAAAAAATTCTCTGGACCGGATTTATAGCCACTCAAAAATTACCGTTTTTAGCAATTACATAAAATCTGCTCCAGAGAATTTTTTTAAACTCTCTATAATTGCTCCCATTTTCATGTAAAATTGAATAAAATTAAGAAAAATAGGGGTCACCGAGTTAATTTTTGCGCTATTAGCGTTAGAAGCTCCATGATGGCGCTTAGTTACAACCATATGTTGTTGCCATGGTAACAGCTGATGACGCCACGTGATTATGTTTTGGTTCACTGATGATCGGACTAGTAACTGTTACCAAGAAATTGTAAGAAATATTATTAGTTTGTTTCATTGAATCCCTCAAATGTAAAAGCGCTGGAAAACCTTAAAACTATTGTGAGCCTCCTTAATTCCAGTGCAATTGAATTCAAAGTGCTACATCTTTATTCCCCATGGTCACAGGAGATGATAATTACTCTACAAATTACTTGTAGTATCTATTTTAGAACTTCTTGTTTTGTAGGATCCCGTACGAACGTTCCTGAACACTGGGTCGCTATGTGGACTGAGTGCAGACAGAACCTGGACAGGTGGTCACTTATAGCAGTGTCCACATATAATTTATTGAGCAGTGAACATAACTCAGGTCAAACAATAGTTGCTATTGTATCGCTTTTCTGATCTGGCCCTTTTAAATGCCTTATGAGCCGTTTTTCCCATCCTTTTCTCTCCACGCTGTCAGAGTAATCGAGAAACGTTCTTGCTCGTAGCGGCTTAGGCAACTGTTTTCTTTCCGTTCTGTCAAGTCTGATAACGATCACTGAACAGTCACTGTTCTGAAAGCTGCGCTGTATGGCATAGTCAAGCTCTTGCTTGCAGTACTTACTAGATGCGTAACTTCCAGACCACACTGCTAACACTTTGCGGCTTTGGTACACACTATCTGCTATATTTTCCACGATTGCCTTCCCTAGCTCAAAGTGCACGTGGTCCACGCAATAGTTGACTTGGTTTTCACGCAGCAAACGAAGCAGTTCTCGGTCCACCCAGGGGAAATCGTGTCTACTATACGTGACAAATACGTCGTATTTGATGTCATTTTCGTCCGTATCCGGCGGAGGTCTCACTAATAAAGAAAATTCCATGAGATTCCATGTTAAAACGACTGGCCATAAATAATCACTGATTAAATTGTGAACTTGATAGTGTAAGGCTAAATATTGGGATTTGGAAACGCGGTGGCCTTATGGTTAGCGCGTTTGACTTCAGAGGTCTGCGAGACCTGGACAGAGTCACTAGTATGCTGTTTGAGCCAGACGCTTTATTGTCGAAGGGGCTCTCTACACCCAGGGCAGGATACAGTTGTTCAAACGTACTACAGCTTTTCCGAGACTTAGTAGCACGCGCTACGATAGCCTGTCACACGTCAGTATTTGTCGCGCGTGCAAAAATGACGCAAGAAGTAACGAAACCCACTTCAGCATTTGAAAGACGTTAAATCGCTTTGGTATATGTAGCGATAGTTTCAAACTCCGTTCAAACATGTAGTCAAGCCTAGGGCCAAAAAAAGGCAAAACGATTTGATAAACATCCGGTAAAAGAGTTTCAATTTACTCTTGCTTTCTGGCACGCGATACATGGCAGTACATGAGCGCGCGCTTAAATAAAGGGCATGCGCAATTCACTTCTCGTCCAAGGTTGTAAAAACCTGCCTTTGATTGAGGATTGCTCGAAAACCTATCGTACAACCTATGATGAAATTCTCACAATTGATTTGTTGGGGTGAATCACGTTTGGAGCCAAAACTTTTAAAAAATCCGTTTTTTGATTTCACATTCTCTTAGTTTGCAAAAATATGTCTTACAGATTATTATTTTACTTTGTGTCAATGTTAAATCAGGCCCAATTGCTTATTCCTGAAGTTTTGAGGTGGGGTCATACAGGTAGATTTTGAGAAAAACGTGACTTGATCTACTAGTGCCCAGTCTCTCATTGGGTACTCGGTCGCTCATTATGGCCATTTGTTGACGTTTAATTGTTAAAATCTCACATAGAATGGTAAATTAAAAGACTAAATCAAACAGCAAATAATGAAGGGAACAACAGCTTGCAACCTTTTTCAAAAGAGTTAAAAGTTGTGCTCTTATACTCCATCAAAACTGTAGTAAGCCACCTTAAGCTAACCCAGGATGAGCGGAATATTGACTTCGATAATTTTTTGTGTCCATATTGTTTGGCCTTCTATTTTGAGTTTGAATAATCCCAAACTACATAAAACATAAGCCGTAAAAACCATTTTCATTCACAAAAGTAAAACTTCATTACTGATTACGTGATATGAGTCGTTCTGTACGAAATTGTGGTTTAGTTACGCCTTCTTCGACTTACATGAAGCAGGAGGCTTATGCCCTCTCCTATGCCAGAGCTTTATAAGAGCTGTTATGATCGTTAACACTCCAGCCAGCAATCCCAGAACAATAAGCAAGATCGTTCTCAGTGGAACCAGATCCATCGTTGCGATTGATGAAGGAGAAGGCTCTCTGATCAAGTGGGTGGTCTGTGATCTCGCTGGTCTGTTGTGAAGGGAAGCCGTAATTTCTAGATTATGTCCGGTGCTAAAATCAAGAGGCTATGTTGGTCTCTTGGTGTTAATAAAGACAAAAATAAGCAGAGATGTACGTTGCTTTTGGAACATACCATCCTGGGTTCGCTGATAGAGACTGGATTTACTTTCGGTCTTTTTAAAGTGCACTGAGTTTGCTGAACATCAAGTCAAAAGTCAGTGTGTAGTGGTGCTTGTAATTTGACTAAGAGAACTAGTTTTAAAGTTAAGTGAGTAGTTTATATCCTTAGGGCCGGAGAGGGGGAAGGGGAGGGGCGCTTACATATAAAACGGGCGGAGGTGCTCGTTATAGCTTATAGGAGGGTCGAAAAAGCAATTAATTTTGTTACCTTTAGTTTAAGGGTGTTCACCCTGTAAAAGTATACAACGGGAGCCTTCCCGGTACCTTTTAGGGTATTGATGAGAAAAAACATTACAGAAGATATTTGGAAATCAATTTTACTAGTCAAGTCAGTTTAGTGGGTTGTGATAGAAGTGGCACCGCTTAGGGGTAAAAATAAGCCATACCCATAAAGGTGAATCTTGGTACCCCTTTGGGGGGGGGGGGTGGGGGGTTCTTTACAAAACTTTCGACGAGCACAACCATTATTATATAGAGATCCCCCAGGGCTTATACAATGAACATACCAGCTGCCTTAATAATAATAATAATAATAATAATAATAATAATCATAATCATAATAATAATAATAATTCAGTAAGCTGAAAGCCCTTACCCAGTGGAATGCTGAGAACTTGGTGTGCCAGTAGTGGACCTGCCCTCTGAGTCTCTGCCTGTGATGTATATTTTTGGATTCTGGTCAGAGTTTGTACCTGTGCATTCAGTTTTAGGTATTGAAAGTACGGGTCCCACTTACCAGATCTTAGACCCAATAATCCCTCTGGAAAACTTCCTCCTCATCCTTACTTTCTAAAAAATATATAAACAATAGCTTCCATTTGTTGCGAAAATATGCACGGATATTTGTCCACGGAAATTATCTCTTCCAAGGAGCGAGCAGTTTCGCTAGAGCGTAGCTTTGAGGAAGTCTGCGGACAAATATCCGAGCATATTTTTGGGCCAATTGGGAGCTTTTTTGTTTATTATCCCTCAAAGTTTTTTTTTAAAAAATTGGGGAATATCACTTTAATATTCCTCACTTTTAGCTGGGGTATATTCGCGTAATGGGTGTAGACCCATCGTGCAAAAATATTTAATGGATTATAAAAGACCAATGACTTGTTATTTAGGTTTACCTTTCAAAGAACGACATAATTTCTTCTGATTATAAGCTTGCTGGAGAGCTTCATTTTATGACATTTATGTTTAATCGTGTTAAAGGCTTTTGTGTTTATCTGACCACGGAAAGAAGTTGTTTCATTTCACGTCGCGGGTGTTACTGAACAGAGTAGCGAAGCAACGAGTATAACGAAGTAAAGGAAAATGGAATAACGGGAAAAAAATTCAAAGGGTAAAAAAGTTATTAAATCTTTTAAAAGCATGTAGAATCGATTATAATCGATTTTTTAGTATTAATATATAAACAGGAACTACCAAACCAATTCAAAGAGCAAGCTTGACGAGTCATGGTTTTTCTGCGATGCTATTTATAATAAACCGAAAAACTCAGAAGTAAAAGTTAAATAGAATCGCTGTGGCTAAATAACTGGCAGCTGGTCAAGGTCCTAAAAACAAGAAATGACCGACGATCCAAATCTTTAATTAGATAGAAATGAATTTAAAATTTCTAGGAAATAAAAAAGTTATTCGACCACCGCGACCGTCAATTGATAGATTTCCTTCCACGACCAGACGAAGTCGATATTAATTTCAGGAATAATTGGAACCGCAATAGCCTTGGGCACTGGGGCCCTAAATCTTGGAGTTTTAGACTTGGGCAGCTTTGCGTATAATTTTGAAAACAATGGCGACCGAGAGAAAAATAATACATGCTAGCGGGGTCCTTTCTGCGAAGTGGTATCATGTGTGCATGGAACGATATAGGTGGCTGTTACATGAATCAAAAACATAGCGAAATGCCTTTCCTTACCATGGCAACGTTGCTTCTTTTAACTTTTACCGTTTAAAACGATTTTATCCAGTTTTAAAGGATTTTTAAATTTTTGACCCTTTAATTTTCTCCCGTTACTCGGTTTCTCGTTACTTCGTTACTCTGTTTAGTAACACCCTCGCGCCACTGCGTTTCGATGGCTTTACCATTCGGTATTATTAGATGCATCCAAATGTAGCCAATGAAATCCCTATTTCTCGAGCAACCAAAGGAAACGAAAATTGGTTCGAAAATTCAAGAAGATGACTTATACAGGTAAATCGTCGACAAAGTGTTTGACTCGTCGTTTCCACACACTGATACTTATAGTGGAGTCGTTGTTTTGCGAGTTCGACTCGTCGACATGGTTTCCAGTTCGACTCGCCGTTTAATAAGAAGTCCAACTCATCGTTTCGTGAGTTCGTTACGTCAACTTGTCAGCTCGATTAATTCGTTAGCTGGCCTCTTCGATTCGTCGTTTTACTAATTTGACGTATTTCTGACCGAACCGGTTCGTCTTTTGTCGTTTTGCCGTTTCGTTATGGCATTTCATCGTTTCGATGTGGCGTTTCATCGTTACGACTCGCCCATCAGCGAGACTATAATTCGACTTACATTACATGAAGTGTTACTTGATTCCATACACTTTTTGCTGCGCAACGAGCGTAGCGAGCGAGCAGCAACATAAACAGGATTTAAGAAGAACATATAAAAGGGAGTACGAATTCTCGAATTCATCGCTTTTTACCAGAATTCATTGCGGCTTTTTTACCAGAATGCTTTGCGGCTTTTCACCAAAATGCATTGCGCCCTCAACCAGAATGCATTGCGCCATGATTGCTTCGGACCACGAACAACACGAGGTTGTGACACCGTTGTGCTGGCGTCGTTTTTCACGTGGATTGCAGTTGAGAAAGGTTAGTGGTTATGGTTTGCTTTAATTTACCTGTAAGACTAAAGCGATGCGAGCGAGATCGTGCCCCGGATCGTGCTTGGCTTTCACAACCCTTCCTGTTGTCGTTAATGCAGAATTATCTGAACGATTAATTGTCACACAATAATTTAAAACTTAGTGCGTCAATTTCCTAGCAGTCTCGCACCCTTCGTCAAATTCTTAATGAAGAGAAATCGCCGGTACTTAAACTTGTAGAATAATTAAAGCAAACGAGAACCGTAGAACACGCTAATTTATATCTGCTGCAATCGATTTGTTTCCATCCAAACATGAATTTAAGCTAGCTAAAACTTCAGCATTTTCACATATTGCCACGGACGCGTCCTTACAGCTGGTCCTTATCAGAGTCTGTCACATTCGATTCTAGAGACATGTGCGTATCAGTTCAGAATTTATTAGTCAGCTTTCTACTCTGACAGTTTCCACATCTTTCGTTTATTTGGATTTGGTAAAGAGGAGGTTGATGTGTATCAATTCATGTCCAAACAGTTAAGATCACCATGTGCTTTTGTCACGATCACCAGCGATGCGTCATATGCATTAATGTGTCGTTGTTGTATTCTTGCAGACAATTTGGAAATCTGCGCCACGAACAACACGAGGATGTCATACAGTCTTTTCGCGTGGATTCCACTGAAATTTTGTTTTGATTTGCCTCTAAAACGATGTGATTGACTGTCACAACTCTTGCTTTTGTTTTTAATGCAGTACGTGAAAGTTTGTAAAAATCTAAACGCCCAGGTCTGGACGATTAATTGTAACATCTTATTTTAAACTTATTCTTAAACTGTCATTTCTTAGCAGTCTCGCTCCGTGGTCGAATTCTTAAATCAGATAAAGAGAAATCGTCGTTACTAAAACTTGTAAAAAAATAAAAACAAACGGAAACTGTAGAACACACTTATTTCATATATGCTACGATCAATTCCTTTTCATCCAAACATGATATCAAACCTAAGTTTTAGCGATCGACTAGCCTGCGAACGCAGACGTATTTCCGGCTGTCACTGGTGCCGCCATGCGCCAGCAGAGACAAGCGATAGCCGGAAATAGTTCGCAGGCTGGCGATCGACGCATTTTCAATACTGTCAACACTCTAGACTTAATGCGTACTTGTACAGAATTTATAAGTGTAATTTCTGCTCCTTCAATTTCCTCATCTTTCAAATTTCATCTTCTCGATTTTCTGGTAAAGTTGGGGGCGGGGGGTATCAAACTTTGCCTATTGTTTTGGTTAGGATTTTTTAAGACAATGGGCTTTTGTTATCTGTCCTTAGGGATTTTCCTGTTCGGTGACCCGAACTTAGACTCGGGTTAAGTCGGATCGATATGAAGGACAAATTATTAAGTTCTTTAAAACTTTCTGGGCCCCGTCCGAAAAGTGAGGTAACTCAAATGTAAAAAAAGCGTGAAATCACGCTTTCTTTGTTCCCTTTGGCTTGCGGAGAACATGTTTTCTTTCATATTTTATAATCGCATCGCATGTTGTAAATGGAGTTAAGGAAAATAAGCCAACGAAAAAAGCGGAGGATTTGAATTTTGATTCACTTACAATGATAACGTGCCAACCTAACAGACGCTATAATGATTCGACTGTGAAATAGCCGTTTGTTATTCAAATACAAATGTAACTTCCCAGTTTGATTAGATCGCGACACCCACGGATTTTTTGCCGCCCGGAGAGTAACGTTCTTGAAAGAACATCACTTAATACCACGCGATGAAGGCTGTGTTTGTAACACTTATCGCTTCCGAAGATATTTGGGGTATATGTCTGTCCTGTGTGTATTTGTATGTGCTTTATTGTCTCGATCCCTTGTCACGCCTCGCCATCGATTCGTCATATGCATGAAGTTGATACATACAAGGACAGATTTTAAGTTACACACCACAACTTGACACGACTTAAAGAAATAAAGGTTATAATGTAAGACTTGGACCGCGCAGATAGATCAATGACTACGTAAAATGTCATTATCAACAGAATGTGCCGCAGCATTGCTATCTTATAGATACCCTAGTATATGAACTATTTATATATCACACAGTTCTCTAACCAATGCAGAATTGAAAAATGTTGATAAAAATAACAGTCACGTCAGTATGATTCTTCTATTGCCACATTTGGGTCCAATGCCACGATGCATTAAATTCATGTGTATACCCTTGAATATCTTTACAGCTGTTTCGGAAAAGGTTGCCTCACAAAAGCGTAAAAGCAAACGCGACCATGTCGATAGTTGTTATGCGTAATGGTGATTTTACAGTTGCTTGATTAAAGTTCAAGGTATTTCAGCGTTTGAAAAGGAAACAACACAAATTTGTGTATTCATGCCTTTCCTTCTAGCCATAGTTAGTAGAGGGGAACGGTTATGAAACTCGGCAAACTTCAAAGGGTTAAACAACAGCGTGGTCTCCGATGTTGAACAGACCCGTCACGTGACTCTGACCGTGCACAAGTTAATTCAAGATGGCGGACAGTACACAGGGTCTGTTCAGTCTGTTACTGCGAGGAGACGATTTTGAAGCCATTTTGGACGTTTAAGCAGACACTGAAGGAGTAGAAGAACAATGTGTGGTCATAGTTATAAATGTAAGTTGAAAAAGTGGTAATTCTGAGTCGAAATTTCGCATCACTGTTCTTAAATTTGCTATGCATATATAGTCTGCTCGACTCGTGTAAACAAACGAAATCCAAAAAACGCTCACGCAAATATGAAGCATATATATCACTTTCCTTCGCTGAAAATCTCCTCTAGGACTCTTTTGAAACAAGGAATACTTATATAAAAGCTTCGAGAAGGCTCAAAGCTCAAGGCTCAAAGATGTAGTGATTTGTTTATATATTATTTTGAGTCGATCGAAAAAAGCGTTCTTACAATTTTCCCTTTGAATTTTTGATGTTTTAACTATTTAGTAGTGTATTTTTTTTACAGTTATTTTTATATCTTTGTAGGTTCAGCATCAAGAAATTATTTGTTTTGACTGCGGAAAGAGGTGTAAAACCAGAAGAAGTTATGAGAGAGACAGGGCTGCAAAACAGAGCAATCAGCAGGAAGGATTGTATCGGAGGGTGTAATTTGCAGGTTGCAGGTGCAGGTTGCAGGTCAAATATAGATAATTCTAATAAATATAAATAAATAGATAAATAAATAAACAAATAACTAAATAATTACCAAAAAAAATTAAATTCCCGGGTTTTTTTATTGGCAAGACTGTCTTGTAGTAAGTAGTTAATGATCAACTCTCCACTGGTGTTTATGTTGGTGTTGTGACGTTAACCAGCAAAGTAATCTTAATTTACACAAATGTCCGTGTAATTTAAATAACTTAAAGCTAATTATTTTCTAGATCAACAGGGTTACAACAGAAACAATTGTTATCATGAGCTTGACTCTTCAGTTGCCGAATATTGTAAGAAGTCCAAGTTCTAAGGTAATCAAAGTAGTGCCGATTGCTTTCTTTTATGTTGTCTATAGTTATCATAAATGTCCTAAACATCCAGGAAGAGAATTAAATCATGGACATTGTCTAAGTCACAACTCGTTTAATAGACATTGTGTCAGTCATAATTTGTTTTTGGGTACAGCCCTGCCTCTAGATCTTATTGTATATTTTCCATGAACCAATCAAATGGGAGAAGATAACTCTGCTTGCTTAACACTATTTTCGGAGCTATCTGGAACTATTTTTGGGTGAAGGACATTCATAGCCGGTACGTACATTCACATAAGTGCATAAGTGTTTATATATTTCCTTACGTTTGCTGTGATTCTCTTCAATAATAATAATAATAATAATAATAATAATAACAATGATAATAATGATAATGATAATAATGATAATAATGATAATAATGATAATAATGATAATAATGATAATCATGATAATCATGATAATCATGATAATCATGATAATCATGATAATCATGATAATCATGATAATAATGATAATAATCATAATAATAATAAATAAAACCTGCAAATTACCCCCTCCAGGATTCTAGCAAGTTTTATAGTTAAGCCCAAGTGTTCTTGCAGTCTGTAATGTCAAGGAAAATAAAGTTTTTGCATAAGGTTTGAGGATTAAGTGTAGCAATTATTCATAGCTAAAAGAAGATAAATATTAATTCTCTGAAAGCAGTAAACTTTCTAGGAAATTGAATACAGCAGCACTTCTGGCAACCAAAGTTGCTGACTGTTTTCTGGCATACTCAAAGCAACAAAAACAACTGTGCTGGAATAGCTTAATAATGCTTTAAACAACCCTGTCTTAAATGCATAATAGACCCTTCTCCAAAATGGCGGCCGAAAATTCAAATGAGTTAAAATTTGCTAAAATTAAAAACGTATACCATCACTAGAAAGAACACCTTTACTTCAGTACAACTAAGGATTACTAAACTAAAGGTGTTCTTTGTAGCGCTGGTATACGTTTTGAACTTTGACTTATTTGAAATTTCGGCCGCCATTTTGGAGAGGGGTCTATTATATCCATGCACACAGCCATAAATTCCAGAATAGAACCTATAGATTAAAAATTAGTCACTGTCACTTTTGGCAGGATAGGAGCGTCATCGATAACTTGCTCCGAACTTCTCCTTCTCTCCTTTCTCCCTCTTGTGTTTCCACTTTGGCAGAACACTGCTCGTTGAATTCGGATAGAGGTGTTGTTGTACCCAAATGTTTTGATATCTGGATTATCATTTCGTCGGCCAAGTTCTCTTTGGCTGCCAAAGTATATATGCTCTTCAATCACTGGCTTTTTCTCTTCATTTTCTCTGGCTGAACTGCAGAACAGAACAAGGTAATTTAAATAAAGAACTACTGGAGAAAATCTGGAGCTAGGTATGTTTGTGTTATGCACCAAGTCAAACAGATCACCGCAATTTCTCAATGTATTTAACCAGAATTTGTTTTATTTTACTACTTACATGTTTCAATATATTCTGGATGAAAGTTTTTCTCGCTTGTAAACACATTGTCGTTTTCTATTTGTCTCTTTAAGTCGCGATCAACTTCTCTTGTCCTCCTCGAGCCAATCTTCCTTCCATTTCTTGTGGTCTACGTCTTTTGCGTTCGGTAACTTTCATATTCCGACTCCTTTGGTCCTTCTACTTGTGCCACAGCCTGGCTTGACGATAGTCGATCAAGTAACGGCAAATTTAGCAGCCAAAACCAGAATTTTTGATTAGAACTTCGATTTCTACGAGATTCCGGACGCCATCTTGACATTACTGTTGTGCACCGTCGCGATCACGTCACCGAGCTAAAACCTGAGATAGAGATCATCCTTTGAAGTTTGCCGGGTTTCATAACCAGTCCCCTCTACTAAGTAGCGCCAAACTATCACAACCCATAATATATACCAATCGCCATTGTCGCTTACGCGTTTACCATGTTTTAAGACAACCTTTGTCGAAACAACTGTATTAGTTTGGCCGAATTTACATGTGAGGCTGCATGCCAGCCCCTAGGATGTGTCCGCTTGGCAGTAACTCAATGATAGCTGCTGATTAGTGGTTGAACGCATGTCTTTTCTGTTAAATAAATGGTCTACTTTGCCCTTGTGGACTTAGACATTAAAGTATTCACACTGTGAATCATGACATCACATTTGTTTCATTGAAAATAGGCATAGGCTTTGTAATTTATTTTCTCCCCTTCCCATGGGAAATCAATTGTTTTCTGTCAAGATTATTTCAGGAAACTATTTATATCTTTAACTTGACGAAAATGTAAAAAGCACTGCAAATTAAAATACTTAAAAATTATTCTGCTACCAGATTTTTGTCTACTAAATAAACTGAAATTGCTCCATTTCCTGTCGAATTTAATTAACTAATCTCTAATATTTATACTAAAAACCCAGGGGAGGGGAGAGGTACTTCCATATATGGGCTTTATAGGTATGTGCCGCGGAATAGAGTATGCTTTACGAGGATACCACCTGGTCAATTTAAATCATGACACTTAGTAGCTCTTGTATTCACCGGTATACAAATAAATTCAGTGCAAACCTTGGAATATGACAATGGACAAATTTATACCTACATAATAAACATCAGTCCGTATTGTGTGATCGTCCGAGTGAGTGTAGTTCTGAAAAGAACTGTTGTTGGTGACTGACGTTTCGGCGAACCTGAGCGGAAGTCATCTTCAGAGTCCAGTGAATAATGTTTGTCAGTCGATGATGTTATAAGTCTGATCCGTTGAAAACGATTGGTTAGTGAAACCATGATGTTATTGGCTTTAAGACTCGCGGCGTGTAAAGTTTGTCATCAGTCATTGGTCGGTTTGGATCCGTCTTTTGTCAGTCAATTGGTCGGTTTGAGGTCCGTCTGTTGTTAGATGTCAGCGTTCTGTTCGTTAAGGTGGTGATGAAAAATGTCGATTTCGTCTTTGTGAACGGTGGTAAAGGTGTCGTCAACGTAGCGTAACCAGAGCGGGATTGTTTGTCGGCATGTTGCAAGTTGCATCATCCAATTCTACGTCGGTAAGAGAACTGTGTTTTTCAGGGTGGAGTTGATATTCAATAATAAGATTTCGTCTTTGTAGAAACACGGAAAAGGCGAACAATATTTGTTCTGCAGTACGATTATTCTGGTGTGTTACTAGATGTTTAATCCCATTTCCGCTTTCATGAAAGCAAACATTCGCGCATTCGCGCAGTTCAAGACGAATTCTATGCTGTATCGTAGGAAGCTCCGATTGGTACAAAACAAACTATGGATAAATACGTCATATATTAATGCACAGAATCAAGTAACAATTCATATAGCGTAAGTCAAATTGTAGCCTAGCTGTGTGGACGAGTCGAAACGATGAAACGCCACATTGAAGCGATGAAATGCCACAAGGAAACCGCGGCTAAACCGACGAGGTCAGTGATAAGTCGAACTCGTAAAACGACGAGTCGAAGAGGTCAGCCGACGAATCGGGCTGACAAGATGACAAAACAAACGAGTAACGAGACGAACGAGTCGACTGCTCAAAACGGCGGGTCAAACTGGGAATTCGACGAGTCGGACTCGCAAAACAACGACTCAGCAATAAGTATCGGTGTGTGGAAACGATGAAACGCCATAACGGAACATAACGGAACATTTTGTCCACGATCTACCTTCATAGTATGTCTTTCGATACGAGTTGTAAGGATGCTCGAGAAATCGGAGGGCTCTGGACATAGTTAACTATGCTCTGGAGAATAAGATTCCACTAGGTAGATGTAATAAATAGATAAATAAATAAATAAATAAATAAACAAACAAATAAGTAATGGTAATAGGACTGAGTGGAGTCCAATTCGGTCTGTAATCATACGAGTGATAACAAAATCGGACGACCGCGAAGCGAGAGTCTGATTTGTTCATCACGAGTATGATTACAGACCGAATTGGACAACACGAAGTCTTAATTATTACCAATTAGTCATAAAAATTGCAATTTTCGAGAAAAGAATAGCCTAGTTATGAAAGAAGGGGAAAATTCGTATTAAAATACCTACAAAGGAGATGAAAAACCTCCAACAGGTAATTAGGCGCCAAAAACACAAAAGCAAGCGCGCCCACGAACGCACGCACGCACGTCATTACAACTTTGAATGGGATTGGTTGATTTAAACTACAACTTCGAATGTGATTGGCCTATTCAACTGTCCGATTACAAACTGTCCAATAACAAACTGTCCAATAAGAAACTGTTCTATAACAACTTGGCAAGTGAATTAGTGGAAAAATAGGAGTTTTTTAAACCAATCACAATCGAGGAAATTGTAATTTTTATGATTAATAAATAAATAAATAAATAAATAAACTTACCATTGCCAACGACCCGAACGCTGAAGTTTTTTAGTGTCAAGCCATGTGAAGTGTTAAGAACGCAAGAATATTGGCCACTGTCATTTAGTCTAGCATTATATATCGTCAAACTAATATTTTTCCTGTTAATAGATCCTTTAAGCCAGGTATCGTGTACTTCTTTAGTTTGTTTTCGACTGCCATTAAAAAGCCAAAATGTGTCGACATACGATGCTTCGGGGTAAACTGCAGTACAACTTATCGTCCTATTTTTCCCGTTTGTAATTTTGACACTCGAGAAAGACTGTTCCAATTTTGGACCAGGAACCTTATGCACGCTCACTGATATGTTCTTTGCAACCATAATGGTAGTGGAATTGACGCCACAAGTATATGTTCCACTTTGGGCGAGTTCCACATATTTCAGTTTCCATCGCAAGCTATGTTCTTTAACTGTGTTACTTAAGGTGTTGCTACCAAGTGCTTTCTTTTTCATTAACTGTCCGTTAAAAAGCCAAAATGTCCAGACGGCGTCAGCTCTCGTAAAGTTTACTTTACACCTTAGAGTTATTGAACTTCCTTCATGTACAGTGATGTGTTGTTTCGTGGTCGTAACGTTTAGCACTAGCAAAAGAAAAAAAAAGAAAAGTATACAGTTATGTATGGCATCCCCCCCAGCTACTAACGGGCGATTTGAGGGAGCTGCTGTGATTTCAAGTTAGAAAGGGTCTTTTAAATAGATTACAGCAGTCATTTAATATTGTGAACAAGACATTTTTGCCGGTATCTTTAGTTCATTAAAAAAGCAGCTGAGGAGACTGGCCTTAACAGCCATCTGCTAAGCTGTAACTTGAAGGAATTTTGCATAAAAGTAATATAAGTAAAACTCACCCTTGTTGTAAAGCGATAATTCTATGAAATCTTCGTCAACGTTTGCCTGTTGATGGTCACTTACACTGGCCTTACAGGCGTATTTACCAACATCTTTTTCTGAAACATT
>JAEMPF020004257.1:0-14734 GCA_022496165.2 Catalaphyllia jardinei
ATTATACAGAAAGACTCCAATAATTGCAGTACAATGTTGTCACACTGTGATGAAAATTATGCAAATAATTGCATATCTATGATAACCAAGTTTCATGAGAGTGTTAATTGTGGTCCTGAGTATATATGTACCTGCTGTGATCAACTGTGGTACAAAACATCAGTTAGAAAATGCAATACAAGCAATTACGCCAAATGCCAAAAAGACCTTGTTCAGTCCTGTATTACAGGAGTAAAAAGTGTTGACAACACTGAATGGATTTGTAATACTTGTCATTTAAATATAAAAGAGGGTAAATTGCCTCAGTGTTCAAAGGCAAATGGCATGGGTTTCCCAGATAAACCATTAGTGCTTGATTTGACGCCATTAGAAGAAAGACTAATATCACCACGAATTCCATTTATGCAAATCCATGAACTTCCAAGAGGTGGTCAGCTGTCTATTCATGGAAATGTAGTAAATGTACCAAGTGATGTTAATTCAACTGTGCACACTCTTCCTAGACTTCTCAGTCAGTCACAGACTATTCCAATAAAATTCAAGAGGAGACTAAGCTATAAACATCATTATCAATTTCAAAATGTGAGACCAAGAAAAGCATTAGAGGCAGCTAGATATCTTGTTAGCACTAGTGAATTGTATAAAAGTGAAGGTATAGAGGTACAAGAAACATGGCAAAACAGTGTGACAACACAAGCTGAAGAAAATGGCGAATGGGAAGAGTTCCTCAATAATAATAATATTACGAAAGGTTCTAAGAAAGGCACTCCAAATATTGAAAACAATAATGACAAGGACAATTCAGGTTCTCCAAATTCTGAAACTATTGATGATGAGGATGATTGGTGTGAAGTTGATGAACACCCCTCAGGAGTGTCAGACACTTTATTACAACAACCAGAAATAGCAGAAAATGATGATAACGTTATAAGCTTTGCACCAGGAGAGGGAAATAAACCTTTAGGCATTTTTATGGATAAAGATTCAGAATTTCTATCATTCCCCACAATATTCGGTGGAAAACGTAGAACAGATAACAAAAAAAGAAAGGTTCCTGTTTCATATAGCACAGTAGCTAAATGGGAATTGAGATGTCAAGACAGAAGAGCAGCACAATCGGTCCCTAATTTGTTTTACAAGCTTAAAAAGCTACAAATCAAACAAATTCAGGACACTGCTAGCATTTCTCTTCGAAAGTGTAAAACTAAAGGTAAGAATTACACTGCTGGTGACTTGAAGTCAGAGGATTATGTTAACAAGCTGATTCATCTTGATGAAGGTTTTAGAGTATTAAAAAATCGAAGAGGGAGTCCAGCATATTTTCAAAAATGCAAAAAAGATTTGTTTTCCATGATCCGTCAGCTTGGCAACCCTACATGGTTCTGCTCTTTTTCAGCTGCAGAAACAAGATGGACACATCTGCTAAAAAGTCTTGGCAGAATTGTTGAAAAAAAGGAATATTCTGATGAGGAAATAAACAACATGACCTGGCAACAAAAATCAAACCTTATCCAGAGAGACCCTATAACATGTGCATTAAATTTTGAGCATATGGTACAGTTATTCATACATGATGTTCTCAGAAGTGATATCATGCCAATAGGACAAATAATTGATTATTTTTACAGAGTTGAGTTTCAGCAAAGAGGAAGTCCTCATATACATGGTCTGTTCTGGGTGAAAGATGCACCACAATTTGGCAAATGTTCTGAGCAGAAAATTTCCAGTTTCATTGATAAGTATGTCACTTGTCAGAAGGCGCATACTAGTGAAATGGAAGAACTTGTAAATCTACAATTGCATAGGCATGCTAAAACATGTAAGAAAATGGGAAACAAAGTTTGCAGGTTTAACTTTCCCTTGCCACCGATGCGACAAACTATTATTTTAACACCTCTTGAGGAATATGAGACTTTTGACAATGACAAGCAGAAAAACATTAAACAAAATGCGGAGAAAATTAAAACACAACTCGATAGTATGAAATATGGTGAAGATATAAATTTTGAGCAATTCTTGAAGAGATTAGGATTGAATGAGGAAAATTACATACTAGCATTAAGGCACACAATAAAGCGTAACACTTTATTTTTAAAGAGACTGCCATCAGAAATAAGGATAAATAATTACAATACACAACTACTGAAAGCATGGAGAGCAAACATGGATATGCAATATGTCTTAGACCCTTATTCTTGTGCAACTTATATTTTATCCTACATCACCAAAGGGCAGAGAGGGATGAGCAGGCTTCTGGAAAAAGCTACTGAAGAAGTTAAAACAGGCAACAAAGATATTGCTCAAAGAGTAAGGCATATTGGAGACAAATTTCTGAATGCTGTAGAAATAAGTGCTCAAGAGGCTGCATACTTGGTATTACAAATGCCATTGAGAAGACCTACACGGGACTTTCAGTTCATTAATACTTCTCATCCTGATGAAAGAGCATTCCTGTTAAAGAAATTAGACAAGATCAAGGAGCTACCAGATAACTCAGCAGATATAGAATCTGCTAACATCATTAAGCGATACCAAAGACGACCAAAACAGTTAGAAAATATTTGCTTGGCTGATTTTGTTGCCTGGTTCAATTGTGTCAGGGACAAAGAATCAGACCCTGATTTTGTTGATAAGTTGGATGTAGGCTCTGACGATTTTATACCAGAAAGTCTTTTTGATGCCAACACCACTGATGATGAGCCTTACAATATGGATAATAATATTAATGAAGAACAAAGTGAAGCACAACAGCTCAAAATAAGAGGTGGTATGAAACTTGTAAAGCGAGTAAAGCCTAAAATAATTCGATCTGTCCGATTCCCTAAAAGCAAAGATCCTGAAAACCATTATAGAGAGCAGCTTATGCTTTATTCTACCTGGCGAAATGAGAACACAGATTTGCTTAGAGGTTGCAAAACCTATCAAGCACGATTTAATCAGATCAAGGAACAAGTTCTCAGTAACAGACAAAATTATGAATATCACAGCGAAGTACTAGACAAAGCAATGGAAGATTTAGACAACGATCATATGAACAATATGTCTAGCAGTGTTGCTCCAAATGCACAACATATTAATGAGCAAGACTGTGGAACAAAGCAAATACCAAGTGAATTGTTTGGCTGCTTTGATCCTGGGAATAAACAACATAGCCAATATGACTTGCTTGATGACATAGGCATTTTCCCTAGATGTGATGACCAAGAGCAGCTTCTTGTAAAACGCATTTCAAATGACGAATATCGTAAGCTTGTTCGCTCATTGAATGAAAAACAAAGACAGTTCTTTTATCATGTACTACATTCAGTAAAAACTAGTGATGACCCTCTCAGACTGTTCTTGTCAGGTGGTGCTGGTGTTGGTAAATCAAC
The DNA here is from genome assembly GCA_022496165.2 of Catalaphyllia jardinei. NCBI lineage: Eukaryota > Metazoa > Cnidaria > Anthozoa > Scleractinia > Caryophylliidae > Catalaphyllia > Catalaphyllia jardinei. The sequence goes on from JAEMPF020004257.1 coordinate 3,372, forward strand.
TGTTACAAATGCACTCTATGAAGCACTGATCAGATATCTGAATACTGTAGCAGGTGAAAATCCTGATGAGATCAATGTGATTAAAGCAGCTCCAACAGGAAAAGCAGCTTTCAATATCAAAGGAAATACATTACATGCAGCCTTTAAAATACCAGCCAATAAGGGATTTGAATATTGTGCACTTGATAGTGACAGACTTAACACAATGAGAGCAAAATTAAGAAAACTTAAAGTTCTATTCATTGATGAAATCTCAATGGTAGGAAGTGGTATGTTTAATTTCCTCAACCTAAGGTTGCAACAGATAATGGGTAGCAAGGATCCATTTGGAGGAATAACCGTGCTAACTGTTGGAGATCTGTTCCAGTTGAAGCCTGTTTTTGACAGGTGGATTTTTGAAAATCCAAACACATCTTATGGTTCACTGGGAAGTAATTTGTGGGCAGACTTTTTCACTTTATTTGAATTAACAGACATAATGAGGCAAAAAGATGATAAGCTATTCGCAGAATTGCTCAACCGTCTCAGAGAGGGAAAGCATTCTGAAAAGGATATAGATTGTTTAAAGGAAAGGCTTTTACAGACAGTTCCAGGAGATGAGAATTACCCCATGGAAACAACACATCTGTTTACTACAAATGCATCAGTAAATGTACACAACAACAGCATGTATGCTAAATGTGAAAGTGACAAATGTCAGATAAAGGCAATAGACATAGTAGTTGGAGATATTTCTGATGACCTAAAGAAACAGATGAAGGACAAAATACCAGATGATCCAACAAAAACAATGGGTCTCTATTCACTGACCTCAATAGCTACTAATGCAAAGTATGATTTAACTACAAATGTTAATGTAACAGATGGTTTAACAAATGGTGCAGAATGTGTAATTAAAAAAATTGACTATAGGGTGGCAAACTCTAGTAGACCAAGTATTATATGGGTATTATTTCCAGATGCTGACATAGGTAAAAACCAGCGCAGAGAAAATTCTCATCTATACAACACCACGGCAGTTATAGATAAAATATGGACACCAAATCTAGAAGTAACAAGGCAGTTCAGAATAAACCGTAAAAATCAAGTACAGTTTCTTCGCAGACAGTTTCCATTAAGAGCAGCAAGTGCAAAACAATTCACCGTTGTCAAGGTGACACCCTAAATGCTGTAGTTGTTGATTTCCCATGCACTGCTCAAGAGCACATGCACTATGTAGGCTTAAGTCGAGTTCAGAACAGTTCTAGTCTACACATTCTCAGCTTAAATGAGCACAAAATAAGGGTCAATGAAAAAGTTGTGAATGAAATGAATAGACTAAGGTCCCAAGCAAATCTTATACCTTTAGTGACACTCAGAACTCTAAATGACTCTATTACCATTGTATTTCATAACGTTAGATCCTTACATCTTCACATTGATGATGTGCAAAGTGACTACAACATTCAAAAAGCCGATATAAACATTTTTGTTGAAACTAGACTCTGTGCATTGGACAAAGATGATGTGTACAACATGGAAGGATTTACACTATACAGAAATGACTACAATCAATCACCAACTAGAAGTTGCTATGGATCAGCTGTTTACGTTAGGAACCAAATTCACTGTAGGGTAATTCCTCACAGATTTAACTTCAATGAAGTAGAAATTACAATAATGGTTACTGACCAACTGATACCAAACCTGCATGTCATTGGCATTTACAGATCCAATTCAAATGTGAATTTACGAAAGTTTATAGATGCTCTAAATTATCTTCTTGACTCAAAATTAACTACTCCTGACATCCCACTAATACTACTCGGTGATTTCAATGTCAACTTATTGCAGAAAACATCTGAGCAAAAAGCACTAACAAAATGTTTGATAGAAGAAAGGGGTTATACACAGCTAATAAAGCAGTACACTACAGACTACCGCTCACTAATAGATCACATTTATACCAATGTTCCACATATTGTCAAGTCTTCGGGTGTCTTAGAGTCATACTACAGTGATCATAAACCAGTGTTTATTTCATTGACAACTGAGTAAGAATTTCCCTATTTTAAAATTATATTTGGAAATAACTTTTGAACACATTGCTTACCAGTTTAATTGCAAGCATGTTAATTTACTACAATTTCACAATAGACAAAGTTAAAATACTCTTTGAAACCATAATATGTGCACACACAAATGCACTAAAAGCGCATTCAAACAAGACAGGGAGCCTTCCAAGATGGCGTCCCTGCCTTAAGTTTCTTCCTTTTCTATGTGCCCTTGGGCACACAAGGCAGGTAAGTTTTGCATGATAATTACACGAAGGTTTGTGAATACTTTACATACAATGAAACTTCACATAATTTATTTTCTAAAAATGCCTTTCAATTTTCCCTCAATTTGTAGGACCAGCTACAGTAGTAACCTAAATGTTACAACATTGATGAAAGGAACCACACAACACAGAGATATTGTTTCAGACAAAAAGACAAACTTAAGGCATCTCCCAGATACAGCAGAGCTGAAGGAAAACTGTTGCTACTGTACTGGTCTGTGGATTATTCCATCATGGCATTTCCAAGATCTAAAGATGAGATCAAGATGTGAAATCAAGATATGTGCTGTTTCCACCTGGGTTACCTTCAGCTGAACAATTTAACTGGTGCCAAACCACATGATCATGCATGTGGAATACTGATATCCTACTCATATCAGGACATTGCAAGGAAGAATTGCATTGAACTATGTCAACATTCATTGTTGAATCCTGCCCTTCTTAAAGAGAATAAGATCTTGGAAACATTAACTACAATAACCATACTTATCATCATGCTGAGTGATGTCTACGGTACATATACTTTCTGGAACTACTGAAACCTAAACGAGATCTTCAGACCTTAATGATACATTGTTGCTGAAACTCATAGGAATTGTTCAGACTAAATATTGTCTACTTCAATGAAAAACACATTTGAACAACCATTTTACCATATAATAAACAGAATAATACACAGTCATAGACATGGATTACTGATCTCAGGATATTGCACATAGGAATTGTATTCCATGGAAAACCCAACTGTTTATAAAGAAACAGACCTTAAAGTTCATAAACAGTGTGAACCTTCACTATGATAACTATACTTATAATCACCATGTTGAGTAAAACATAGTTGGTGAAACTGCTGAAACCTAATGATGACTTTAAATCTCATTAATGCAATATTATCTTATTAATACAATATTGCTACAGTGATCAGATTTGATCTGACTAAAACAAGGCTTGACACAATCAAAAACCATGATATTGCACTTTACAGATTGTTTCATAACAGCTTTTTTGGATTATTTATCTACAACTGGCCTTTTATATGTGCATCTAACAAGTTCAAGTTCATGATTTATTTTAATACAATCCATGTCCACAGCAAACAAACTATAACAATAAGAATACATGTAGAGGTACTATAAGCTACTATAACTTGACTCTGATGCACAGACTAGATACAATATATCTGAAATATTATCTCAAGATTAGTTTTAATCTTGGTAAATCAATTATCTACCTACCCACCATGTAATTCAGGCTCTCACTATAAGGCATGACAAATTATAGCAGCAACCACAGGATGCCTTGTAATTATATTATTAAGTGGTTGTTCTTTTAAGACAATCAAAACTGGTGTACTATACCAGGCCTGGACTCTAGAACTGCCTAAGTGCCACAGGTGCCTAACTTTTGCCTTTCGAGATTTCATGGTTGGGAGCCTTTGGGCTCCAGTCATCATTTTTCTGAACCTCATGTACAGTATTACAAGTATAAAGATATTTTTCATGTGCAAAATAATGTATGTAAAGAAATCAAAACTTTCCACTTTATGGATCCAAAGTTTCTCCTAGCTCTAACAGGTATTGAAAATGAAAACTGGTAGTAATCAACGATTACATACTAAATTATACTACTTTAGATACTTCTACATATTTGTAACGAGTCCTTTTTTAAGCTGATCAATGTCAAGAGTTTAAATAAAATTTTTCTTTTTTCTTCATTTCAGTCTACTACATGATTGTCTTTCTAGCTTTCTCAACAAGTAGTCTTGTTGCTGACGCAGCGAAGGAGCCTGAAGCGACTGAGTGAAGTCAGCAGATATAATCGGCAAGGAATTAAGCTTCAAACTTTTCTACCACAATGCATTGCGCTGTATCCACAAATTCAACCACAATGCCTTGCACGTCGTGTGTCTTGCCATGTGCTCTTCTTGCGGTACTTTAATGTTTGTTGTGATGTGCGTTCAGCAAAGAACTGAACTGAAATGAACTGAACTGTTTTGTTCTGCGTGCGATTATTTACCGGTTGTTTAAATTCTATTATCGTTTCTTATCGTTTCATTGTTCATTCTTTTAATCATTTATCAGAGAGTATTTAATCATGTGATTAGCCGTCAATCTCGTTTTTTTTAAGCCTATTGCTTACATAATAGTAGTATCACATATCGGAGCTGTCGGAGTGAGTTGTCGGAGTATATTCATCTAGGAGTTTTCTATCGGAGTCATTGGAGTTATCGTAGTTACTGGAGTCGCCTTTCACGGAGTTTCTTTTACCTTTTTTACGCAGGATCAGACGTGAGTTTCCTTGGTACATTTAATTGCCTTTTTTATCGTTACTTTCATTTGTAATTTCACTAGAATTGTTTCTGATTACGCAATCATAATTTTCCTTTTAGTTTTCACCGCATTGTATCACTGACGTTTTACTCAATAAAAACTGGAATGAGACAGATGTGTGCATGTGGTTGACACTCAACGTAATCCCAACACTTGGGTACGCGACATTTGTTTTAAGCTTAAAAACTAAAATTTAACTATTAAGGTACAAACGCATACTGTTAGAGTGCTTTCGCGTAGTTTTACCTGAATCTTTCACAAAAGAAAATCTTATTTCGTGATTTGGGTGTACGAGTAAGCAAGCAAGACATCACGAACTGGGCCATCCCAAAACGCAGACCATGCAGACTGCAGACTGAATACTTTTTTTCTCTCATTCTCGTTTTTATATTTTCTTTTGACTCGCATATTCTTTTGGCCCTGGTCACAAATTGTGTTCAATTATACTTCGGAGTGTTTGTTATGCACAGGCCGCGCTAGGTCGGTATGTGACTGTTGACGTGTTGTAGACTTTGCGAGGGAAGTTCCGCTTGGTCCTAAATCTGCTTACGTTAAGCTGTTTTAAAATGTAGAAATAAACTTCACTTGTAATTTAATGCCACACGTAACATGTGCATTTTCTACTCTTGGTGTGGAAAATGTAATTCCAAATGGCTGTTGGAGCGTGACCGCGATCACGCCAAAGAAGCCGAGCACATGGAAAGGCCACAGAAAACTGAATAGCATTGGAAATTCTCACGGCGCTGTACGGTTGCTGTGATTAACAGATGTAATGGTTAATTTTTTTGGCTTATATGGCAGTTGTTGTTTTTTTTTATGGCGATTTAGACTACGAGTAGCCCCTCTTTTAACTTAGTCAGTGGTTGCGTGACGCATTAGAAAAACAATGCAGATCTTAACTTGTCAATGTTTAGTACACTTTTGATCATCATGTACAAAGTATTAGTTTCAGTTACAATCAGAAGTTATGAAGATTTAATCCCAAAAAATCATTTGTCCAGTGCTTCTGCAATGCAGATGGACATTACTTAAAGGGCCTTAGTCAACCACACCTTTGTTACTTCCACCTTTTCTGCTGCTAGTGGATAATCATTATGGAGATCGTGTAATTTTTTAGGATATCTGAGATCTACTTCTAATATCAATCCTTTCTTACTGTCTTCTTTATACTTAGCCAAATCTAATTCATCAATCTGTTTTTGTGTCATCCATCTGAATCCACCGGTGGGCAGATACTGGCTCATAGCCCAACCGTATAAATTATTTGCGTCAAGATACATAATATACTTGGACGGTGCTTTCTTATTGTATTCTTTCATATATTTATTATTTGCTTTACCATATCTATTAGCAATATAACTGATACCACCTCGTAAACCTTTCTCAATAAACTGGAACATATTAATATCAGTCATCAACTCCAGCTTAATATTAGTCATCTTCAACATAGCATCCCATGATAAACCAGGGGATGTGAAATAATGGCATGGGTCCAACTTGTAATATTCCAAACATGTTTTCCTAAAATTCTCAAATACATCTGCTAATAATAGAATATCTGATTTCAAATATAAATCATGATACTCTCCCATATTTTTTAGAGAGAATTTATTCCAAACATTTTGTGCGTGTTTATAATCTTCATCAGATATATGTTCATCATTTAAAATACTGTAGAATTCTTCTTTTGATGGAAGTTGTTCTTTGAACTTGTTAAAACTATCCATATAATCATAAGGATAAACTCCCTTTCTAGTCATGAAATCTAATTTTTTACCTTCAAATACTTCAGAGATATATTTCAATGATTCTTTCGGAATATTACTTACTAGTTTTTCTAGACTGAAGTTCATAAACTGAAAGCTATCAAGGAAAACTAAGTTATTACCAAGCATGAACGTCATATATTTTTCCATGTTGTTGGGTATAGCATTGATGGTAATCTCTTGCTCCTCACCTTTCTTATTTTTATAAACATATTTCTTAACAATAGCTCCAATCTCTTGCATAATGAAATGGCTGTCTTAACCACGGAGATTATGGAATATAACAGGTATTTTAATTTCTCCATTATTTGTTTCCAACAATTTTTTGAAATCTCTTCTAATAATCTTCTTACAATATTTAACTTCTTCAAGCATGGCTTCCATAAATTTAAAAACTGCTTTTTCACCTCGGTATATTTTAACCGGCTTGCTATATTTATCATTATAACAACAGACAACCTTATAACCGTAGCCACAGTCTGTGTGCTTCTGGTATACCTCTGTGAATGATTTATTATTATTGGGTTGGCAACCAGATATCTTCTCAGTGATAGCTTCAAAGTCTGCATAGATTACAAATGGCACAGGCTGTTCTCTATTATGATTGTTGTATTTTAGGATATTGTTATCAGCATCAGGCATTTTTACTGCTTGTGCTCCATTTACTTGAATACAATTGTCTCTGATTGTTCAAGACTATTTCAGAGTTGAAACACTGAAGGCAATGCATGCAGAAGTGCTTCCTTTCTTTGTGTTTTGCTTGTTTATACATAAACCTGTTGAAGTCTTCAATTAAAACATAATGTTTATTTTTATTTTCAGTTATCAATAATAAATTCATATGTCTGTCATATTTTTCTTTTGACACATAGATGGGATATGGCTGTTTGTTTTCATATCCAAATACATTAACATTAATCTCATTTTGCTTTTCAATTATATTATACTGCTTTGTTGTTACTGGGAATTCAATTCCAGAGTAGTCTAAATTTTTAACATATTGTTTATCCGATTTTTTGATTCTCTGTGGGTTCCTATATTGAGGATTTAAATATCTGATGTGACACCATCGGAAACATTCATTATCCTCATTTTTCATATTAATCAATCCCTTCGCACTGTTTCTAAGTTCTGAGGGTAGTTCAATATATGATGAGCCTTTCATTGGCTTATATTGTACAATATTGATATAATGATTGTCAACAGATTCAATGGTCCAACCAGAACCTTCAGAAATCCATTGAGCTATCATATTCAAGATTTGTTGTTTTGATAATTGTAATGCTTCAGGGTTTTCTATGTTATTAATGATGGTAATAGGTTTGCTATTGAAATAAGCGGTTTTGTATATTATTTTATCATTTGTTGATTTTTTGAATGTCACTTTGAGTGTTTCAACAAATTTTAGACCTTTCATAGATGTTAGCATCTTAACAATATGATATTTCAACTGCTTTTCTTGTGTTTTGCAGTTGCTCAAGAGGATCTTTATTATTTCTAATGCTGATTTCAAAGGACTTTGTGTAACCCTTCAGAGCTCTAGCAGTTTCCTCAATTTTAGTCCTTGGTAATGGTACTGGTTTCTTAGTCCTTGGCAATGGGACTGGTTTATCCCTAAATTCTAATGGTGGATTAATGATATTGTTTTCATAATCCTGAACCATCTCTTTTACATTTTTTCTTGGTAATGGGACTGGTTTATCCCTAAATTCTAATGGTGGTTGAATTATGTTGTCTTCATAATCTTGTACCATCTGTTTTACATTTTTTCTTGGTAAAGGTTTTGGTCTGTCTTGTGTTTCAACCTGTTGTTTTATATTTTGTTGAAACAATAGTTTTATTTTCTCATTCTGCTTCAATATTAAATTGATCAGTTGAGATTTGGTTAGTTTTGAGAGATCGCGGTTGTTCATACTATAGGTTGAGATAATTTTTTCCATTCTATATATTATATTTATATTATTTTCTTTTTATATCAGTTTATAGTGCGTTTAAAATTGTTAATAATAAGAAAAATTATATTTCTAATTATTACTTGATTTAAAATGTTTTTAAGGCTTGCTCATTTTTAATATGTTTTGTTGTCTTGAGATGTGTCCATTTTCCAGCTTATGTGTAATTATGATGTGGACAAATTGGGCATATCCACTCTTTGTTTAACATACATTTGGTTTTTGTTGATCTTTCTTCAATTGAATATATTCTTGGTCTTCCCATTATATATATACTATATATTATTTCATTCTTATATCAGTTTATAGTGCGTTTAAATCTTTCATAGGAATCCAACTATTAAAATCATCACTGTATCCCTTCCACTTCACCAAAGCTTGTTTCTTCTTATAGTTCCTCCGAATGACTTTATCAATGCGGAATACATCCTGTTTGGCTTTTAATAATTCAGGTTCATAGAAACTCCCTTGAATATCTTCACCGCTGAGATCCTTTATTTTGTATGTGATTGGATTAGTGTATTGGATCTTATCAACTGTGAACATTTCTTCTGTCCAATTTGGTGTATAACCCTTGTCGAACACATTCCGTTTGTACTTAGATATTCGGACCTGATCACCTATTTTAAATTTTGGTTTCTGTTTTGATGTTTCCATGTCACCATATAAATTGAAGTAAACTATACCCTCATTATTTTTCTTTGAAGCTTCAACCGGTGTCATTTTTATGCTTGAATGTTTTGTGTTGTTGTATTGTTTTACTAGTTCAGGTAACATGTCTAGATACATTGTATTACCTTGAACTGTGAATTGTTTCCACATTTTAGATTTAATTGTCCTATTCCATCTTTCAACTGCTGATGACTTCTCTTCATTCTCAGTTGAGTACATTTGTATCCCATTTTTCTCTAATATGTGTTTCACATGTTTGTTATAGAACTCTTTTCCCTTGTCAACCCAAATATATTGTGGTTTTCTACCTTCCTTGAATATTGTTTTGAATGCTTCAGTGACAGATTCACCTTTCTTATCCTTCAATGGAACGATCCAACCATATTTGCTGAATACATCAATAATCATTAGAAGATATCGATAACCTTTGTTCCATTTACTAAACTGTTGCATTTCAACTAGATCACTTGCCCATATTTCATCGATGTGATTTGTGATTACACGCCGCCGAGTGAAATTCCGTTTTATAGGTGTATGTAACTCATCTGCTAATTTTTCTTGCCAGTTTTCTTCACTCGACGGCTTTTCCCGTTTTTTGACTTCACACCCATACCCAACTTTGACTTAGTTGCTATAGCATTTCTAGCAATAGTATGACCCCATTGTCGATCTTTCCAAGGAATTGCATCAAGAGCTTTAACCATCTTACGATCAGCTTCATTCTTACACTTCACTTGATCACTTTTTGGTTTATTACCGCAAACTGAGTGATCAACATCATGCTGCATACTGACTGCACCTGTTCTACCTGTTGGTTGTTGATATATCTCAAGTATCTGACCAGTATTGGGATCATACCTCAGTTGCTCTTCAAGAGGGTTTCCAGGTCCTGTATACTTATGTCCAGGCATCACAAAACCCTTTTTTGGTGCAACCTTGAGAATAGCATTATGGATGTCTAACCCTCCACCATAACCTTTCCATTTAATCCATGAGTTGTATGATCTACTGCCTCCAGCATCTTTGTAAGCCTTGTATTGTCTCTTGTATTCAGCAACCAAAGCTCTACCCTCTTTTGCACTCACTTCAGGTCCTTTAAACAATCCAGGTGCAGTGACAACATTCCAAGCTTTATTCCAATCTACAAATGGAAATGGTATTGGTAATCCTTTACCACTATGTGTTGGATCCAATTTTTTTGATAAATCTGATGTGAAACTGTCCAAAGCTTGATCAAGATATTGGTTAGCCGTCTCTTTTATTTTTTGTTTGACTATATCTGATTTAACAGCCTTTGCAGCACCAGCTCGTCCAAGATTGAATAAATCTTTAACACCACTTTTAAGCAGTTGTTCTCCAAGTAAGCCCCCATCTTGTGAGGGCTTCATTAGTTTTTTGATTTTTTAAATATTGAAATAATCTTCAATCATCTTTTTTTGGCTCTTTGTGAGTTTACTTTTATTGAATGTTTCTAATATAGATTTGGGAATTTCATTGAGACCATAATATCTTACTTGATGTTTGTCAATACACTCAGCCAAGGTTCCATATTTTCTTCCACTTGGTGGATTTTTGACTCCACAATATGGGCCGACAGGTTTCTTTTTTGGTAATGCACCTCCAGTTGTATTTTTTACAAATTTGGTCTTTGTTATCCCACATTCAGCACAAGTGCATTTTAACATCATACGCCCATTTTTAGCTTTAGTATATCGTTCACTACCTGGAACGCATTCAGTTTGTTTCTTCTGTTTTACGCAATATGATTTCACCATTTATATATATAGTTTAGATATTTTTGATATAATATTCAATGAATCTTTCATTGTCTATTGTATTATGTATATTGAACACTTTTAATAAATCATAATATGAGTTTCCTTTATTCATTTCATTCAAAAAGTATAAACAATGTGTTTATACAATGTGTATCCACATGTGGTTGTATTTATATTTTGAATTTGATTATTTTGATGAAGCAGAGTTAAATTCTTTCTTTTCGCATGATTTACCATTTCTTGAAAAGGAGGCATACCAAAACTGTCAAAATAATTTATCACACCATCTTTTACATAAGTAGCTACCCAATGGCTTCCACTCATATATGATGGTTCAAGATTGTATATAAATAATGCTTGGTTATGATTATGTGGAACATTACCATCTCTTGATAAAACATCATTGATTGGGATGTTGAGATATCTACACCATTTTAGCAGATCATGATTACTCATTGGGACATCTTTATGAAATTTCGGTTTTACAATATTGCTCCTACTAATGGAATGTTTTTGAATGGGCTGTTTGGTCCTAACAGTAGACC
>JAEMPF020004258.1:0-14723 GCA_022496165.2 Catalaphyllia jardinei
TATCCGCCCACTGTGAGCAGTTTATCAAGTACGAATGTCAAAGCGCAATTCTCTTAGCTAACGGTGAAATGACTGGCTGGTGGGCGTCACGTGATGGACACAAGATGACTTACTGGGGAGGAAGTAACTCCACTCATCCCTACAAGTGCGCATGTGGGGTAACTGGCACTTGTGTAAGGTCCGGATATGGATGCCAGTGCGACCAGAATGATAATGTGTGGCGAGAGGACAGCGGTTTCTTGACAACAAAATCTCACCTTCCCGTCATGCAGCTGAGGTTTGGCGATACCACTCCACCTGAAGAACTTGGTTATCACACCCTGGGAAAATTGAGGTGCTATGGAATATCTGCCAAATAAATACATGCTTGACTTGTCAATATATCATGTATCTCAATGATAACGACCTTAAGGTAGCCAACTGTTAATCCGCCTTTAAATCAATTCATAGCACATTTATGTTGTGGCTTGAAGCTCAATTAGATAACAGTTTTATAAATAGTACTAGTGTAATATACTTAGACGCAAAACAAGGCTGTCGACAGCAAAGACCATAAGAATCTCTGAGGAAAGCTGGCTAGCTAGATATGGCATCAAACAAAAGGGTCCTAAAGTGGTTTGACTCTAATCTAAATGTTTAGTAAATGTTCAGCAATGTGGTGCAAGACACTGTTACCTGTCACGTGTGATTTGGCAATCAAAATCTGATGACCGTTGACAGGTTAGTAGGCACACATCAGAGGCTTGCTAGTATCGTTGGGCATTCACTTGTAGTCTCTTGTGACCCTAGGCATTGAATATGCTAGATTATGCTACTCTTATCTCCCCTAAAAAAGTCTAGAGATCCCTCTAGTTTTTTTGCAGTGTTTATTTGGCCACTAAATTTTTTCGAATGGTTTATTCGGCCACCATGCTCAGCACTTTTACTTAATTCAATACAAACATCGTTTAGCAACTACAAATGTCTCTAATTTAGTAACAACATCAAGAGGAAATAGATTGAATTGAACTGAATTGAATTGCATTTTTTTCGAGGTACCTTATTCTGTGACACTGAAAGTTTCGGTAGCTGTATATTTTCCTCTCACAGAAAATAAGATGTGCTAGTTTTTGTCCACGCTATTTGATGTTTTCATAAATAATGTTGCCGTGGGAACCGTGTCAAATTCCCTCATTTGTTACTGCATTCTTTGCTTTATCCAGTTAAATGGCACACTTTGGAAAAAAGTGATAGCCTGGGAACGAAGTCGCACCGCAAACGCTTGTTGGATTATTTGGGGGAACGCAGATCAAAACAAACATGGCGGTATTTAGTGCGGAATGTCATAGCGTGGATTGTAGAGGTGACAGCAAGGTTTTAACAGAGCTACAGATAGCGAAAAGATCGTAAAAATAATAGGGAAAATTATTTTATCAATGGAATCTTTAATTAAGTTCATAGAAATGTTGTCATGGCCTACAGCAGTGCCTGAATGACAAGTACCACATATTTCAATAATTTCTTCCTTCCTCACTTGAAAGTTCTAGAAATATTGAATTGACTAGCTTTAGGGGTAAAAAAAAAACTATGCGATTTTTCAGATGCAGGAATTTTGCTAGCTAAATTAGGGCAAATGTTAGTAAAATATTTACAAAAAAAGATTAGCTATTTCCTTTGGATCGGAAATTTCATTATAATCTGCCCTAAATGCGGATGTCCTTTTTTTGTGATGATTTAGGAGTACAGGATTAAGATGTGCAATTTTTATTCTATTCTATCATAATTTAAGGTTATTTTATGTTTAAGTTAGTATTGATGGTGTGTACTAGATTTATTCTCAAAGTTAAACACAAAAAATAAAAGTAAAGACGTTAAGGACTTCAATAAATAAAATTCCATGATAGTACACTTTGTATTAACTATTATAATTTATATAATAACCCAAGTTATTCTCGCATTTTGATTGGTTCTCGCCTATGATCTATTAGAGGACAGATGCACGATTGACCTCATCATTACAAAGTTTTTCCCTCTGCCGTTTTAAAATGGCGGAAAGTTTTGAGAATTAGGATGATATCAAATTTACGTTACTGGGCAAAAGATAAGGTACAAAAAAGTCTTGCTGAGGAATTAAACAGGTTTGAGAAGCCAGAAAACGAAAGATAAAGCCGTTTCTTTTAAAAAAAATGATACAGAAATAATTTTCTAGCAGCCTCAGTCGGCAGTTGAGCGTGACTAAACTACGCACAAATTGGTCTTGGTAAGCCGAGAACCACTCCGTTATCTTGAATTTGACAATCCCAATAAACAAAATGTTTCTGAGATTAATTTATTTAAAAAATTTAACTTTTCCCAGTGTCAAAACAACTGTTGACTGATGTCAGGAATGAAACATGAAAACATCGCTTCTTAATATTGGTAATATAAAATACATAACCTTGCTTTCCGATGCGAATGTTCCTGTCCGTTTCAGGGCACAGCAGCGAGCTAAGTATAGCTAACCACAGCTCACGGTCAAGAGTATCGCAGCTAAAATGTGTCTCCGACACTATATCAAGCTGATTTAAGAATCACCAACCACAGAAGACAAAAATCACCACCGTCATTTACGCCCCTTTCATTCAAAACTCGAATCAAATGGCCTCTAGGTTGACCGAAACCACAAGTTTTCCGAGACTATTTTTTCAACTCCTGCAATTATCAAGGCAACGTCCAAGCTTTTCGGCTCACAGGGCTGCTCCAATGACAAAAACTGACTTGATTATTCCAGCATTTTCTTCAAGATTTGTAGATTTTGCAGTTCAATTCTGCTTTCGCTGTAAGTTTTCATTCCACGAGAAGCGACGCTCGAGTCAGGTTTGACAGTGGCGTAATTTTTCTCGACCAAACACAATTCTTTGTTACGCATAGCAACCAATGAAACTGCTTCATTTTGAATGTATAGATCACGTCAAATGGCTTTTTTCGTACAGAGGCGGGGCAAAAGGCCGGCTTTCGCGTTATGTTGAAATATTTTGAAACAAAAAAGGCTTTTCGTTATTATATAAACAAATAGATTCCATGTTACCGTGCGTCTGATTCAGTAATAGATCACAGAAGACGTCAAAATGTGATAAGAATATCAGTGACACACTCGGCTACGCCTCGTGTGCCACTTTTTTGTTCTTACCACATTCAGACGTCATGTGTGATCTATTACTGAACAGACGCACGGCAACATGGAATCTATTTGTTAAAAAGTTTCCATACAACGCGCGCTCTGATTGGCTGAAACAGCACATGAAATTTAGCTGGCTTTCAAATTTCGATAAATTTGACCCAAATTAAACATCCCTTGTGCGACTCAGACAAAGTCAATATAAACGAGCTATTTGTCAGCAGTAAATATGGGTCATGGAGACCATCGTTGATAACAGTAGTGTAAAAACTGTATGAAAATAACACGTTTTGCTAGATTCTGACTAAACACATAGCGAAATAAACTAATTCTCAACCTTGCGAATTCTTCGATGGACGACATCAGAATTAGTCTTATATTACGAAAGATGAAATTATACTGAAGAAGTAAAGCAACGACAGAGAGTACCATTGAGTTGTCTCTGTTTACAATGAGAAGCTTATTTTTGTAAAAATGCTCAAACAACACTTACATACATTGTAGTAACTCTCGCTTGCTTACTAGCGGCGGCTCCGGTCATCTCAACGAATTGAACTTTAACAATTCCGTATCATCGCTCACCCGACGAGTAATCAGTTGAAAGCTTGCTCCCGTGTTCGGAGTTAAACAAGTGCGAGCAGTCTAGTCTTAACAACATTCACGTTAGTTCGCATAGGCGTACGGGCCGGGGGGGCCGGGGGGGGCCGCAGCCCCCCCAAAATTTTGGGCAACCTAGATTTTTTGGGCAGCAAGAGAAATTTGGGCAAAGCCAATTATTTCAGATGTTTTCGAGCTGTTTTCTGAATAGATAGATATTTTCTATTTTTACCTGAAGTCGGCACTGTAAAGCCAGTTAAATTCACACGAGACAGCGGTTGCCTAGCACGTGACCGGAGCTTCTGGTCATTAGCAAAGGGAATACAACTATCTCTTTTTTTTGGCACTGTACTTTACTGCACTGTACTGGCTGGTGTAAATTAATTAGAATCAATTTCGGCATAACATTCTAGAATCATATCGTAGTTTATCGACTCAGTGGAGTCTGGAGACTCTAAGAAGATCTGAGTCACGTGCTAGGCAACCACTTCTCGTGTGAATTTAAGTGCGTGAAGCCAGTGAAATTCACGCCCGTAGTTTCGAAAAAATAATTACGCGACAGTAGAAGCAAATACGCATCTTGCATGCGTTTTCTAGTAGAACTGTCCTTGTATACCATATTAGACATGTCAAATCCAGCGCCACAGAAACGAAAGCGGGCCTATCGCCATCGCGTTAAATGCTCGGAATGTAAAAAAGAAATTGTTGCTGAGTACCAAGACGCTCATGCAAGAACCAAGCACGTAGGCAAGAAAGTTAAATTTAGTATTTCTCGTGCGCCAAATCAATCGCAACTAGGTTTCACCGGCGGGGATGAAACAATCACCAATATGGTTAAATGCAGTACAGTTGACACCGAAAACGTTGGCTCAGATCTTCAGAATGACAGCAGTACAGATATAGTGGTGGATTCATCAGATACTGCTGTGGATAAGTCAGAAATGGAGGCGATGCAAGTGAATAATGGTGCTCGTTGTACTCCGGCTACGTCAGAATTTATGGATGTTGGTGTGACAGATGAATCCGAAATCATGGATAAAGGTAATTCGGATAAGTCAGAAATCATGGATATGGAAAGCATAGATAATGGTGCTGACAATGGTACTAGTGTTCCAGAAGCGAGAGAAATTGTAGATAATGGTGCTAACTCTGACATCGTGCATAACACTAATAGGGATATGTCCATTTCAGTTGTAATAGATAATAGTGTTCCAGAAAAGTCACCTATGTCAGCTATCACAGATAATAATACTCCAGATAAGTCAGATATCGTAGATGGTGCGCACAATTCTTCCTTGGATACAAATTTATGTAGTAGTACTTGCCAAACGTCCAGTGATATAGATGAGAGTCCTCAGCAACCGATCTTGAAGCACTACAACCCAAAAAAATTTGGCAGTGAATCATTTTCTAGAGATTTCAACCCAGCCTGGTACAAACGATATCCATGGCTGAGCTACGACTTTGAAACGAAGAAAGCGTGCTGCTACCCATGCCAGAAGTACTTGAATGCCCACGATTTCACGTTTGACAATTGGAAGAAGCCAGAGCGTCTTACTAAGCACCACAAGAGTGACAACCATCAAACGGCCATGGCGAAATGGATTGATAGTAGAGCAAATAAGAAGAGAAATACTTCAATACTGAGCAAACTCCAGGAATCACACAAACATGATGTACAGGAAAATCATGAGTACTTGAAAGTTATCATTGAATGCCTCATGTTTACAGCCCAGCAGAACATCGCCCAGCGGGGCCACGATGAACAACGTGATGATTTGAGTAATAGTAGTGATGTAAATAGAGGTAATTTTCTGGAACTAATTCACTTGCGGTGCAAGGACATAGCTTGGCTAAAGGATAAACTTTATAGCCAGCTTCAGAAGCACGCGCAGTGGACATCTCCAGTGATACAAAACGAACTGCTACAAATTATTGCCGATCTCATTCGCGAGCGTATCACAAACGATGTGCGAGCCAGCGGATGGTATGGTATCATCTTGGATGAAACATCAGACATAAGCAGAACAGAACAAGTTTCACTTTGCCTTAGTTTCGCGCTGAATGGAACGAAGAAAGAAGCATTCATTGGTTTCTACTCCACGAAATCGACCGAAGGCGAAGTACTGTATGAATTGGTGAAATCCTCTATCACTGAACTCAATCTTGACTTAAAGAACATTGTTGGTAAAGCATTCGATGGGGCGGCTAATATGAACGGTGTACACAAAGGACTCTCGACAAGAATGAAAGAGTGCTCCCCTTTCGGCATCTACGTCCACTGTTACGGACATGTGCTCAACCTCGCACTGCAGGATACTATGACACAGACTGAACCACTGCGAAACGCTCTGGGGACTATCCAGGCTCTGCACAACTTCTTAGAAGCGAGTCCCAAACGACACGCCTTGTTTAGGGACACAGAAGTACAAGGTGAGGATTTGAAACTGACGCTGAAGTCATTGAGTACCACTCGATGGTCATGCCGGTGGGAAGCCGTAAAGGCCGTGTATGGGCAAATGGAACGCATTGTGAAAGCCCTGCTCACACTGTCTTCAGACAAAGATCCGAAAACCTACTCTGAGAGCAGAGCCTTGTTGACCGCCATTTGTGACTGGGAGTTTATCTTTGGACTGTGTTTACTGAAAGTAATCTTGAGCAACACTAGTAGTCTGTCTCGATATCTTCAGGGGAAGACGGTTGACGTCATCTCCGCTTGTAGAAATGCCGACATGACCATTCAGACCCTACGCCAGTGTCGGAACGAAGAAAGTTTCAACAGCGTATGGCAGATAGCATCAGCAATGGGTCTGAAAATTAAGGAGTGGCTGACCAATTCTCAGTTTGAATTACGAGAGGCCAGGGCACCCAGACAAATGCCAGCGCGCCGCCTCCAAGCCCTTGTAGGTGAACACGGGCAACGACAAACGCAGCTGACACCGGAATCGTACCACCGTATTAACACTTACTATGCTTCCATCGACAAGGTGCTGTCCGAGCTTGAGCTCAGGTTTAGGGGAAATGACCAGGAAATCCTCTGTGCTTTGGGAAATATCTGTAACAGTGAAACACCTGATAAAGAAAGCTTCTCCCGCATTGCTAAGTTTTACAACATCGACGGCGAGATTCTGGAAGCCGAGCAGAAAATGTACGCGAGTTTTCGTCGCGTGCGCGGATTAGGCTACATGACAGTTTCAGAAATACTAGAGACAATGCACGAAAATGATCTATTCGATATATTTCCAGAGTTTTCAAAGGTGGTGCATATCCTTGCAGTGATACCTGCCACATCGTGTTCAGCAGAGAGATCATTCAGTGCGTTGCGCCGATTGAAAACTTACCTCCGCAGCACCATGGGGCAACAACGTGTCAGCAACATTGCTCTTATTAACATTGAAAGGGCATATGCCAACTCTGTTCTCAGCAATGACATGGACCACATCATTGATATCTTCGGCCGTCGAAATGGAAGAGACAGCTCTTTCTTCTAAGTTTAAAGTGTTTTTCACTCATATGTAGATTCATATATCAAAAAAAAAAATTCACTTCATATGTAGGCCATTGTTAGTGCATCGTATGACCCTCGTTTCCTTTCGACTGTTTCGTAAAATTTGGGCAAGTTGTAAGAATTTTTTTGGGCAAATGGTTCCCCGCCCCCCCTGGCAAAAAAATGCCCGTACGCCTATGCTAGTTCGGGCAATCTTGCTGCAAGCAGGTAAAAGCCGTAAATAACTGTAGCTTCTTTCAAATACAACTTAGCATTTGGCATTTTCATCCCCAAGCTTTGACCTCCTTCTTTCGAAATTTCCATTGGAAAAGTACACGTTTTCGTGAGTCACAATGCGGCCGGATTCCTCTGGACTAGCAACCGTTACCTGCTTTTACGTCCTGTTTAAACGGGTTAACCTATTAACCGAAAAGCGAACTTCGAAGGCATCTTTCTTCTCTCGAAGGGCAACGCGAAAGGGCGGGAAAGTTTAGCCGAAGTCCAGTTTGTGACTGGCAGCTGTCGTGTCGTTAGCCTGCGTCTCGTGTTTTCCCCTACACGTCTTTCGTACTCTACCGCTTCCTGCGTGCTTTACAACAGTACAGAGCACAGTAGGGCTCCTTTATTTGTTAAATAAAGACGAATCGAGAAAACATGCACAGTACGAGGAAAATCCATCCTTACATCAAACACTTTATTGCGCTTTATGAAAGACATCCTGGTATGACAATGCGAGTATTATCATCTTTAATCTCGTGTCGGACACAAAGTACAATCCGAATACGGTGCATGGACTCACTGTTAATGCAAAGAAATCCTTTAAAGAGTTTCAAGTCGTTTAGGCAAGCGATACAAAACCTAATGTTCCGGGTACACACTTAAATTTTTTTTTTTTTTTCCCATGCAATTTTATTTACAATTCCAAAACACTTACACTGCTTACAATACTAACATTACAATTACAATATACTGACTAATTACACTACTTATACATGCACTACTAACAATACAATACAAGAAAATCTTAAAGAAATGCACGAAGCTACCGACATTACAATACTAATGTTACTAAGAAAGATACTAGAGCTACCATACAATTACTTACAGATTGATATAATTAAAAATTACAATAACAATATACTATATACTACAATGTATTACATAACCTGAAAATACATTACGGTACAATACAATACATTAGTAACATGACATATTACAGTCCGCTACTATTTTGCTGTAAAATAATTACTTATATCAACAGCCACACGACCTTGTGAATGGCGTATCGGTGTTACTAAGTTGGGAGGCACAGGAGACAAATTAACAGACATCGAGCGAGTTTTGGAAAGTTACGAAGTTTTCTAGTCTTAAAGCCTTTTCTTGAGTTCTGCAGACCCAAATGTAATATCTAGCAATTAAGCATAAAAGACGAGTTTTCTTGCTGATGAAAAAAGGCTTAAAGCCTAATACTGTTGCTGGACTAAAATTGCTGGTTACATTTTCATAATTTGTTGTTATCCACTGTTTAAATTCTTGCCAAAAGATAGAGGTGATACCACAAGACCAAAATAAATGAATCAGACTTTCCTCCTCAGTCTTACAGAAGGTACACAAGTCACTTTGTTTGATTCCTATTTTCTTGAGAAAGGAATTCGTAGCAAGTCTTCTATGTAAAAGTTTAAATTGGAAGATGATTAGTTTAGTAGTTTTCGTACATTTAAACGAGAGTAGGTAAACCGACTTCCAGTCAATCGTTTCATGGCTTTCAAGTTCACAGTCAGCCAACCATTTTTCCTGGCTTCGAAAAGGAGTTTTTTGCTTTATAGTAACCAGCCTTTCATAAATAGCCTTGGTAGGCTTTTTGGCTTTTAAGAAGCGTTGCAGAAAGCTTTGAGAGGGTGTAGTACTAAGTAACAGTCTTTCTCTCAAAGATAGTAAAGAAGATTTTAGGCCATGAAGAGTTAAAAAGTTTGTTTTAACATTATATCGTTCCTGAAGTTCTTGAGAAGATAAAAAGGTATTCTGGTCTTTAAGCAGGTCTGTAACATTCTGGATACCTTTACAGCTAAACGATTTATAATATACGGGTCTGTTGTCGATTCGTATCAAAGAGTTGTGCCATAGAGGCAATGAAAGAAAATGGTCAGTAGAGTTCACGTTCGCCTCGTAGCTTATCTCTGACCAAAGTTGTAAGATTTCCGTAGTAAAGGCATCTGTTGTGTTGATAAGTTTAGACAAGTCATGTCTATTAAGGTTACCTCTGAAAACGACTGGGCCGCCATAGTGTTGTAATAGACCATTTTACAGTTGTCTGCTCGGTGACCTGGCCTTTGAATGGAAGCGAGGCTGGAGGTGACCTTGCTTTGATAAAGACCTCTCTGCTTTTGTAATGGAAAAGAACCTAGTTAACATTATAACAACTTGATTTACACAACAAAAGCAGTGAGGTCTGTATCAAAACAAGGTCACCTGCAGCCTCACTGCCATTCAGTGGCCAGGTCACTCAGCAGAGAACTGTAAAATGGTCTATTGCCAGTCAAAAAAAAGCTTCCATTTGCCATGATTTTCTGGATCTAGATACTTCTTAACCCACGTGGATTTGAGAGCTTTGTTAAAGGATATTAAATCTATCATTCGCAGGCCACCTTCTGAGTAGTCACTAATCATTGTGTTTCGTTTAATTTTATCTCCCTTGCCGTTCCATAAAAAGTTGAAAAAGAGAGTATTTATCTCTTCAAGCACACGTTGATTTGTTGTGAGGGGCGACAAAATGTAAACTAATTGAGAAACTATCAGGCTCTTAAGTACTGTTATTTTTCCAAGCAAAGACAATCTTCGTAATTCCCAACAACCTAAAGAGTTGGACACTTTTGCGAATTTATCAGCATAGTTTGCTTCCAAAGCTTCTCCCGGATTTGTAGAAAACCAGACTCCTAATGCTTTTCCTTTGTGTTTATTCCACTTTAAATTTTTTCCAGGGCATAGTTTGTCATCCCTGTCTTTATAGGCCCCGATCCAAAGAGCTTCTGTTTTTCTGTTGTTTAATCTTAGGCCTGAAACCAAACTAAAATTCTCCAGAACTTGTAAAGCGCTTATCAAAGATTCCTTCGAACCGTCGAGAATAAGGGTTGTATCATCGGCGTACTGGCTAACTTTAATTTCATTTTCGGATACCGTTATTCCTTTTATGGTTTCATTTTTTCTAATTTTTTCCGCAAGAATTTCGACCCCAAGAACGAAAAGATAAGGCGAAAGGGGGCAGCCCTGCCTTACTCCCCTTTCAAGTTTAAAAAAAGCAGTGGACCACCCATTATTTAAAACGCAACTCTCGATGTTGTTATAACAGATGTTAATCCATTTAATCATCGAGGGACCAAAATTAAACTGTTGAAAGGTTTTTTCAATAAAGGCCCACTCCACAGTATCAAAGGCTTTCTCAAAATATAAAAAAAACAATAGTCCAGGAGTGTTTTCAGCCTCCGCAAAATTTATAACTCCATCAATTAGTCTAATGTTTTCTCCAATAAACCGGCCTTTCATAAATCCAGTTTGGTCGCTATTCACCAGTTTCGGTAGTACTTTCTTGAGACGGTTAGCAAGAGCTTTGGCCGCAATCTTATAATCACAATTGAGTAAGGAGATAGGGCGCCAGTTTTTAATAAGAAATGGTTCTGCATCTTTTTTTGGAATAAGTTTAATTATTCCACGTCTTTGAGTCACTGAGAACTCCTCCTTTTGATATGCGTGGTTAATCGAGGTTACCAAGTGTTCAGAAATGTCGTTCCAGAAGATTTTGTAAAATTCAGCAGGAATACCGTCTGAGCCTGGTGTTTTTTCTGGTTCCATACTTTTTAAAGCTTGTAGACACTCTGATTTAGTTAGCAAGCCTTCACAACTTTCTTTTTCATCTGCATTTAGAATCTTTGTGTCTTCAAAAAAATTGAAATTCGAGGGTTCGGATTGTTGTTCACTGATACGAGATTTATATAGATCTCTGTAGAAATTTTCACACTGATGTAGTATCTCTTTATCCGACGTAACAAATTCATTTTCTCCAGTTTTTAGTTGGCTAATAACGCCGTTTTTAAAATGCCTTTTCTCGAGATTTAGAAAATATTTCGTGTTTTTCTCACCCTCATTATACCACCTGCATTTGGCACGTAATATTGCACCTTTAGTTCGATATTCAATAATTTTTTCCAGTTCAGCTTTTTTTTCTTCCAGGTCCCTGGAGGCTTCTCTTTTTTCTTGATCTCCTTTGTTACTGGATTCTATCAGTTCTTGCAGTACATTTATCGTTTTTTCTATTTCTTCTTCTCTTCTTGAGGTTTTTGTTCTTCTATCTTTAGCGTATTTTATAGATTGCTCGCGAATTTTTAGTTTGATCATTTCCCACATCAAGGTGGGGTTTACGTTGTCATCGTTAACATATTCGTCGGTGACTTTTTTAATTGCCGTACGAATTTGATTTACGTAATTAGCATCTGAGAGAAAGGAAGTGTTAAGCTTCCAATAGCCAGGACCTCGTCGATTAGAGTGTAGTGCTGCACTGATTGTAATCAGAGAATGATCTGTTTTTAACCCCATCGTAATGTCAGCGTGTATTACATTACACATCAAACTTTGACTTACCAGAAAAAAATCTAATCTACACTGAATCTCAGGCTTTTTCCGGCGCCATGTGTATCTGAGTGTGTTGGGATTTAGAACCCTCCACACGTCAATGAGATCTAATTTGGCAATAAATTCCTTTAACGCTTTAACTGATCTAGTGTGCGTTTTGTAGCGGCCACCTTTTTTATCTTTATCAAGATCCAGTATCAAGTTAAAATCACCACCTATTATTAAGTCATCGCATTGAAAGTCACTTAAATGGTCAAAAAAGTGTTGGAAAAAGTTGGGCTCATCCTCGTTTGGAGCGTACAGAGTAGCCAAGGCAATACATTTCCCTTCAGTTTCAATGTCACAGATAATAAATCTGCCATTTGTGTCCGAATATAGCCGAAGAATTTGGAAAGAAAAGTTGTTGTTAAAGAGAATAGCGACTCCGCCTTTTGCACTTGAACAGCAGCTAAAAAGTGACTTGTAACCCCATTCTGAAGACCAGATAGCTATTTTATCGTTGCTGCAGTGTACCTCTTGTAGCAAGTAAAGGGAAAATTTTTTCGACCTCAGCCAGTTAAATATTTCACTTCTTTTTTGCTTGTCCCCCATGCCTCGTACGTTAAGAGAACTTATTTGTATCTCCATATAAATTTTGACTGATGAGAAGAATTATGATCTCCAAAGCCGTGTAACTGAAAATTTGGAGCGATGGTTTTAGCGGAGGTAAAAGCGCGGGAAAAAAAAATCATAAGTACAAAGAGGAAATAACAAGAAATTTTTGACACCACGAACATACATTAAAAACACTAAAATTGATTTTGTATAGATTGGAGCCCTGTGGAATTTTGCAAAGGTGTTTTGAGTTACACACTGTTGTGCCCAAAACATAACAGTGCAAACAAAGACAAAGATCGCAAGGAGAAAAATTACATAAAATATCAAAAAAATTAAGCGACATGAACTGTAAACAAAAATACATAACAATTAAAATAACATACTTAGGGCACATTAATTAGATGTTTCTATCAGCAATGGTTTTCAACGGCAGTAGGTTGGCTACATTTTATAAAGCATAAATAGATTATTTGTGACGTTCATGGGTAGCAGTTTACTTTAGGTACAAAGGATATTTATTCGCCCATTGTAACAGCTTCATCGTTCTGAAAACACTCCGGGATTTTGTCCGTTCTCGATGTAAGCCGGAGCAAGGTTCAACCTTCTGGCGTTTCGAAGAGCAGTTGCCAGTTTCTTTTGCTCCTTCGCTGTCTCATGCGCGTAGTCCGGTACCAAGATGACATGTCGGTGATTTGGGGAATTTGCAAGCTCCTTTCGTCGATACCAAAGATCGTTTCTCTTTTCGCGATTGACGAAACATGCGATAATTGGGCGAGGCTTCCCGTCATCTCTTTGCTTTCCTATTCGGTGAACTGCTTGAAATTCAACGTTATTTGCACCCTCCATTTTGACCGCGGCCATCACCCCACGTAGAATTTCTTTGCAGTTTTCTTCCTGGCTTTCAGGAACATTAAGAAGACGAATATTTTCTCTTCTGGTGTAATTATCTAACTTTATCGCTCTTGCTTTGGTAGCTGAAACTTCAGCTTGGAGTTGTGCATTCTCCTTCGCAAGTTCGGCTAACTGAAGCTTGTTTTGTTCATCCAGTAGTTTAAAAGCTTCTATTTCCACCCAAGCAGCATCCAACGATGTCCTTAAATCGTCTGTGGCGTTCTTCAAGATCGAAAGGCGGGCATTTACATCTACACGTAAATTATTAATTTCATTCATAGCTTTGGCAAAGTTCGAATCTAAAGACCCTTGAATGCACTCCAATTTCTCCATTATAGACTTTAACGTAATGTCGGAGTGTTTCTCATCTGGTGTTTTAGAGCCAGAACTACCTTCTCTTGCTCGTTTGTTAGCGTTATTGGGCATTTTCGATGGAGAAAGCCAAAACCTTGCCGGAGCAGATTCTTACGCGTCTGTCGCCATTGCGTGATCACGTGCGCCCCCGGGGTCCAGTAGTATTTGTTTTTCTAAATTGCCTCGGTACTCTCCAAAAATACAAATAAATAGTTTTTAGCTGCTGTTCAAATGGTGTCACACGTAATTAACGATTTCTGAAACAAAATTGAAAATATCTGTTATTAACTACATCACGAATTTACGAATTGTTTTAAACGTCAAAGAAGATCTGGTTATCGAAACGAAAAGCAAGCCAAGTAGATAATGCACAATTCCAGCTTGGTAAAACAGTAACAGAAACCCCAGAATAGTTAGGTCAGGGGATGAGTAGGTCGGTTTGACACTACACAGATAACAGACAAGAGAAAGGACAGGAAACTTACCTTGCTGGAATAAAATCAACGCTCTTAATATCAACAAGCTATTCCTGACACTGCGGCCAAAAGTTTGTGCTGGGACGTGACCGTGTTAGCATTATTATTTCCCTTTCCAAGTTGACAGCTCAGCTGTAGCGGGGCACTTGCTGAACTGCTGTGTAACTGCTGTGTTTTCCCAGCGAAATACGTTCAGTTCTGCCTCTTCCCCAGGCGTTTTATTTTTGTTACCGAAAAGAGCGATTGCGATGCTGGGAGTGAGCAAAAGGGCGCGAGCCGAAGCTGGTAGCGAGTTAGGAGTGCGACAGCGCAGGATTCTCTGTGCCCGTGCAAATTAATTTCTAATAATTTCCTGGGGCTAATCTTCCAGAGGGGCGGCTGGTAATTGAGTCCACCAGGGACAACTTCGCATTAAATTTTACCAGCTAGGATGAGCTTCTGAGTAAAACACCAGTAAGCAAGCATTAGTAACTTAGTGTCTGTTAAGTCATGTTCTGTTTATTCGCTCAGATCAAATTCTTCATTAATTTTGGACCGTCCCAAGGGGCGTATACTTTCCACA
>JAEMPF020004259.1:0-10000 GCA_022496165.2 Catalaphyllia jardinei
TTTAGGTTGGACATGGTACAGCACAACAATAATACTATATGCAATCAAGCTAGTGAAGATGCTAGGAATCTTACTACAGTTGAATCTCTCTATTTTGAGCTCTCAGGGGAAATGGAAAATAGGTAACATTTATTCACTGAAGTGGAGGCAAATGTCCACCACTTCAATTGTTCACCGACACTGAGAGAATAATTGTTTTAGTATATTCCATACATGCTGAAAACTAGCGGACCAAAGAGTAACTTTATTTGTCACAATTTACCGACAAAAGCCATTTTGTTTTTCTTTGGCTTCTCGGAGGTGAATAGTACTTGCCTAATCACCTCCTAGCTGGCCAATCAGCTTGTGCGAAAAGTACTATTCACTTGTGTGGTATATACTAGTTCAAAATAGCGAGAAATCGAAAAAGCTAATAGTACTTACATTATTTTATGCAATCAAGCTAGTGAAGACTAGACTTACAATCTAACTACAAACAAGCTTTTATTTCGGAAACCATTATGATAAATTAGTATCAACCAGCTGTGGACCCACAGTTAATGCAAATCCTGCATTTTAATTGGCTACTCTGACTACTAGTAGGACTATTAGCACTAGTCTTTGGCTCGATTTCTGCCACTCTCTCGTGTCTGGTCTACCCTCCCCGAGAACAGCAGTTGGTAATTGAGCCTACAGTAGTCCTCCAGTTTAGCAAAATTTTGCCAGCTTTTCTCTCGTTTTATTCCCAAATAAATATTTCTTCAACTGGCATTTGCTAACTTTATTATTGCCTTTTCTGTCCGACTAGTTGGGTGATGCTAAAACAATTAGACCCTTCACCTTCAAGGGCCATACCTGTAGGTAGTGGATTCGGTTTCGCTTTATAGGTTATTGACCTGTAGCCAACAAGGGCTATGGGTCTGATTGTTAAATAAAATAATTTGGTTTTATCAACTGGGCTGATAATGTGAATTGGCCAAAAGCTGACGTTTCGAGCATTAGCCCTTCGTTAAAGCGAATCTGTCAGCATTGGAGTCTCTTTACAGTGGCCAATTCGCATTACCAGCCCAGTTGATAAAATCAAATTATCTTGTAATAGATCCTCACTGATGCAGCATGCAGTTTCTTTAGAAACTTACCCCCTTTACTTAATTGTTAAACAGCCAGGTTTTTTTCAAGCTTAAATTCATTCTTAAATTGTGTGTATGAATATATAAAACTGCGGTGATCATTATTGTACACTTCATGCATGTATCTGTATCTGCAGTTTAAATATACATGTTTGATCTTAATTATAGTGATCAATGGTAGCAAAATTTCAGTTCATGGTTTTATTGCTACAACGTTGTTTCGTATGGTCAAAGAATGACCACACTCATCAGGCAATAACGAATGACCCATGTTTGATCTTAAATATAATTACTTGTGATTATATTTAATACTATTTAAATATTAAAATTAAATACCAGTTCACGGAAGTTGTTATTGGGAATTGTTGGCTGTTTAAATACACCTGTAAGTAGTGTAGAATTCTTGAAACTCTGTCCTTATGGCCTGCAAAACATTTTGATAAGGCTTCATTTTACAGTTTGCTCTGCCTATAACAGTTTAGGTCTTGTCCTCATATTGGTCACTGGCTTAGGTGATTTTTGTGTCAATAATACCGTTTTCATCCCACGTACAGAACAATATTAGAGGGAAGTTTGACTGAGCTACCCACGTAACAGCATTGAAGCCACAAATTTTTCATTTCTAAAAGGTACCTAACTTTAATTACCACCGTGACTTCTAAGTGCTTTTCTTTTATTTCTTCGACAGCCTACAAGCCGGATTTTATGTGATTTTCTTGCTCCTCTTGTCATATTCTCTAATGTACGGCTCAACTAGACTGGACCCAACAGTTTACAAGGGCGCTGCTGACTCACTGCGTGGCTTCTGTGAACTTCTAACCCTTCTGATGGTCGTCTTTTACATCTCTGAGGAAATCAATCAAATTAGAAAGTAAGTAATGGAAACAATGTGTGATAAGTGAGCCCTATCAGGGGAAAATCTTGCATGTGCCTGAAAACCCACTTAACATCAAGACACAGTACTGGTGCCAATTTCAAAGGGCTTTTTGGAGACTGAATTCACTGAAATGAATTAGTTACACCATCCACTAACATATACTTGATTCAGAAGATGACTGTCGCTCAGTTTATCGACACTTAAGTCAGCAACAACGTAGAGTTGTTTTCAGAGGATGAAATGGCACTAGATAGCGCTCAGGTTAGGCTCATTACTATTGATTTGACAGTGGTTAGCTCAATAATTGTAAGAGTTAACCTTACATACATCAGTATCCAACATTGACTCTTACCTGTTGTGCCATCATTATTTTTGGTCATTTTAAACATAATTATAGTTATTACAGTTTTAAGCACGCTCTATTCCAAACTACGTGCACCATCGCCCTAGAAATGGCACTAGACGAACTGCCAACACCATTGAATTCAAACCATTTGCTCTGATTTGCTAAAACATTACAAGCATATCTTCCATTTTGTTTTCGGTTTTGCAGAGAAAGGCACTCTTACTTCAAGGAGTGGATGAACCTGTTTGACTGGTTAGGCCTGCTTCTAATCTTCTGCATAATTCCATTACGGTACTCTGATAGCAAGGCGCAGTGGATGGTGGCATCGCTAGCTTTCCTGTTCAACTGCTTGAGGATTTTTAAGTTTTCTTGTGTGACAAGGTAATCTGAAAGCTAATTGTAGCCCGTTTGTGCCGGTTGGTTTGACCATCTTAAGTAAATCATCTTAGTAAGTTACCCTCAAGCTAAGCGCGACAGAGAAATAAATGCTCGTTTTCTGTTAAACGAGCACGGTGGCCTGTATTTTTGCGCACTGAGATTACCAAAACCCACCTAAATAGCCATATTTGTCAGCATTGTGGCATGAAAACAAGCACGATGACCCCCTCTTTTTATTACGTTTTTTAATATCTCCTTGTCCTGCAACAACAGCCGTGATACCAAGTTTCATCGGAAATCTGTGGCGGGCTCTTTTAGTAGGTCAGTTAAAATATCTTTGCTTGGCTTAGTGCGCTTCTCTTAAGAACCTAAATGAAAACCCTGTCTCCTAATCTTAACATATATCATGAATTCTTTATATAGATTTGCTATTTTACGAAATTCATTGCCAATAACAGGACAGACGAGTGAAAAACTGACTTTAATTTGCTTTTTTACGATAACAAAATTGTCGAATTGTTTGCTCTCGCTCTTTGCCGCATCGCATAAATTATAAACTCGTGTGTCTGTGGGCTTATTGACGATAAAAATTAGCCAATGAGCGGGCGAGAATTTCTGCAGTTATCGTAAATATTGAATTCGACACGGCAGAAATGTGCCGCATGAACCAGGCCCTACACCATAAACAAATTAAGACCAATGCTTCTTTTATCTAATCAGTGTTTTCCTGTATTTGTAGGACCACAGGATTATACACAAAAACCTTGGCTAAGATTATTAGACAAGACGTGACAAGATTCATGATAGTTTTTGCTGTGGTTTTTCTCTCCTTTTGTGGTGCGTTGTATTTGTCTCTTCTTTCGTCCAAGCAAAGCCAACAATTCAGGTGCGTGTTATCAATTGAAATATAAGCGCGTATGAATAATACTCCCTTTATTACAACTTGTTTAAAAGTACTTTGAATCCAGTCTTTTTCCATGAGTCATTTTCAAGTCTAGTCGTGCCATGAGTCAAAACAAGCATATTGCATGTGCCATACCTAAAACAAGCATACTGTGGTACTCTTCCTGCAAACTTCACAGAACTGAGTGACTTTTCATTTCAAACGTCCAATCTCTTACGTCGCTCAAAATACGATTGACTGGACCCGAAACATTCAATGCTGACGACGGAGCCTGATTGGTTGCGACGTCCGCTCGAAAATTCTAAACCTGGTAAGAGCCCATTTAAAACGCTGCAAATTTTAAGCTACCTTTTCATTTTCAGTGGCTTCGAAGATGTGCTGTTAAGTGGTTTTCGTGCGCTGTCTGAGCAGCAGCCAATTGCTGAGGATTATTCAAGTTTCAAGTAAGTCTCAATCGTGTTTATTTCTTGTTAGATGCCCGCCAACATGGCACTGCTCTGTCTGGTTATTTCCTCCCACCCCCACCCCAGCCCATTTCAGTTCACTCCCACCCCCGGCACCGTAACCCATCCCAACCCACCCTAGTCAAAGGCCTGTGGTATGGACACATAAGACTGTATTTTGATGCTATCAAATAATCACAAATAGGAACAGTGCACTTGTATTTTTCAACGCCCTGGCCACTCTAGTGCTTTTTTTTAAAGTACCCGTTTTCGTCTTAAACCTAACGAAGCAAATTATTTTCGACAACACTAGCGTTTTTGTTCTGTTTTTCCCTGTCCGCACTAATTCGTTTCCACGCACGCTTTTGATACGTCTTCGCTTATCGTCCACACACTAAAACCTGGTTTTAGATCTAAAGTGGACTATAAAAAACGCTCGTGGACGTTGTTATTAGGGAGTTTTAGCAATGACGACGGCGGGGACGAACCCTTGTAATTTACATCATTTACCTTGGAACCTGTTCAGTTCGCCTATTAGTCTAAAGACTTGCTCAAGCTAAACAGGAACCAACAGCATCCAATACGAAAAGAAGATACGAATAATTAACCGTTTTGGTTCGCGTTCTCTAAAATACGTAGAACTCTTTAGTCATTTCACATTGTTCATTTGTAGAGGACGGCAAAGAAATGTACAAAGATTCAAAACGCACATGTACAGCTATTGTTGTGCTCATTCAACCTTTTGTTTGGTGACGGTCTCGTTGCCGTCGCCTTCGTGGTTTGCTAAAACTCCCAATTAACGGAAGCGACAGTATATGACGGTTTTTTCGTCACCTTTTTCAAAAGCCTCCGTTTTCACCTATCCATACGAGAAACGCAGTGTTTTCAAAACGATGCGTTTTGAAACCGTTTTCGAAATTCTCTGTTTACATCAGCATTTTCGGGCGTTTTAGTGTAGATGAAAGGCGAAACCACGTCAAAGAGTGTGCGTTTAAAAAGAAAACGCATTACTGTGGTCGGGGCGCAAACTCGAAAAATCTATTCGGCTGTCTGACTCACTGGAAATTTTTAAAAAACGAATAAAACAAGTTAATTTTAATTCCCTACTGGACATCGAATGTAAAGACTGTTTCTTATGTGATAATTAACCAATCATTTTAAACATGTAAATACACATACATATAAAATTTTTAAAGTAATTCTAGCTTAGGTAGTTAGGTGTCCCCAATTAGCGCACGTTGTACGGTAGAGATTTTGACACAGTAATAAAGCTCTTATCTTTATTATCTTATCTTAAGTTTGTGCTGTAATTTCACCTCTCTTACAGTTGGCTCTCGATTCTGCTGATGTTGGCTTACATGGGAACTGTCATCGTCATTTTACTCAACATTCTTATTGCACAAATGAGTACAACATACACGCAGGCCAAGCGAGTGGCTCGTCTGGAGTATGATGTAGATCGTATATCACTTCTCACTCGTATGGAGAGATTTCCTCTTCTAGTAAGTAAGCGTCACGGAATGGACCGCGTTAATCGAGTGTGTTCGCGGGCGATTTTTTCGCGACTTGTATGAACTGCGTTTTTCTGCAATGTTATTGGGAGCCTTCCTGTGCGCGTCCACGTGACATTGAGTACGGCAAAGCGGGAGCGAGCAATCTATTGATGAACAAAATATGACACCAGGTTTAGGAGTGGTCGTAGAATTTCGATTATTGCTGGAACTGTTTTGATTTGGAGGTTGGAAGATGAATAAGTTGAGAGAACTGTCGCTGCAAGGGTAAGATATTCTGCTAATGGTTACTGGTATGTGAAAATTAGAGAATTTTTATTTGTAAGTTTAACAAACTGACGTCAGTTTTTCATGCATCTGTCCTGATGATGAATTTCGTCATAATCTGATTGTCAAAATGCATGGTTGTGTATCCACGAGGCGAGAGCCGAGTGGTATCCGTAGGCTTCTTTGACAATAACGAACTTCATTGTCAATAACAGGTCACAACACGCATGAAAAACTGGGTTTTTTTACGATAACAAATAAATTGTCCGCTCTCACAAATTCATGTGTCTGTCCGCGTATTGACAAGAAACATTAGCCAATGAGCGCGCGAGAATTTCTGCAGGTATCGTAAAAATCAGCTTTGCACCCCTGCTTGTGCCAAGATCGTAATCGGGAGTTTGACTGATTTCTGTTGTTATAATCCTTTTGTTCTTTTCAGAATTTGCGTGTAAAACATTACAAAGAAGGAGACTGGATCAGTGAAACGAAACTCGCAAAAGGTTGGAAGTTAGATTAACATCTGATATCACGCGGTTTACGCCAGTTCAAGTGCAGAGCAAGGTCATTCTATTGTGTTGCTCGGCAAAACACTTACATGTAACTTTAATTTAGAATTTCCTTCCACGCGGAGATACCAATGGGCACTGTCGGATTATTAAGGGCGGTCTGACAAAACGTCGGAGGGTACCTCTGATCAACTAGCATCAGTCCATCCAAGGGAGTGGTAACACTTCCCATTGTGTTTAGTCGCTCCAGGCCGCAAAGCTTTTCAAAACGCACAACCTTTCTTTTACTTCCGGTGTTTTAGTTAGGTTTATTGCAGTCTGTTTTTCTCTCGAAAATCAGGGAATGGATTACGGGGTGAAGGTTTAAGACGGGAAAGATTGGGACGAGACAAGGACACTTAAGCCCTTCATCTCCCATGCTGCATTTTTTCGCGTTCGCATTTACGTACATACGCAGAGATAAGCGCTCGTGAGAGTCTAAGAGATATGGCTGTACCGCGCATCAAAAGCTTCTGGCATCCAAGGTAAAAAAGTATACAATAAATTCGGCTGAGAACGATATTTATATTTCATCTCAAGTAATAGATCTCTTGTTGACGAAGGAGTCAAAATGAGTTTGTTTTTGTCTGTCAAACGCGTTATGCTTGGCAGATTCAAAGGTAACATTGTTTTCTTCTTTCTAGAGCTTCTTGAATTCAGCGAAGACCGCAATCGTTGGGAGTCAGTAGAAGAGAAGCTTAATGCCATCAGGTATGAGTTGCTTGCATTTGTTGCATTTTCTATCGCTCGTTCATCCCGGTCTCTCATCCCCTCTCTCTCTCTCTCTCTCCGTCCTCACTTTCCTCTTAGCTTCCGTCTCCGTTCCTCCGGCCTTGCCTCTCCACCTCCCACCTCCCTCGTTCATTGCCTCCCCATCTTTGTCCCTCTTTGCCTTCTACTTTTTCCCCGTCCTTCGATCCCTTGGACCCTACCTCCACGCACTCTCCGTCCTTTTTTTCCCTTTTCTACCCCCACACCCCACTCGCTACCTCTCGTCATCACCCAACGAACTCCTGGACCATTTCATTTCACTCGTCCGCTGTGCTTCTCACTGGTGTGATTTTGATTTTTTATTTGTCCTTATTTCACTTCTTTTTTCAGAGACATGATGAGAAAGATGGTAAAACAGATGAGGGCTGGAAGAGAATAAAGAGCTGTCGGTCAAGATGGTGCCATTACGATTATTTTCTTTGTCGAGTACTTACAACATCAAGTCAACAATAACATGGCTTGTTTGGCTTTAAAACAAAATGACATAGCAAACAGTGCCGTTGGTCTGACTAGTAAAGTGCGTGCTATATATCAGGCGAAAACTAAACGATTTTTAAAACCAGGAGCCCAAACCTGAGTATTGTTCACACTACTTGAATTGCCGTGACTTCTCCGTGGTTTGACTAAGGACGAAACACGGCTGCCACTCTGATCCCTCACGTTTTGGCCTAAGCGTGGAAATGCGGTGCGACCATTGCTTAAAATTCATGATTGTTTGTTTAGAAAACCCTACATTTGTCGCGTGGCGTAGCATATAGTATAGTACCTGAATGCAATATCGATTTCTTTCAAGTGAAATTATGTTATATCCCCGTGATGGTAGCAAACATATTTATGACTGAGTAAATATTGCATTTCCGTAGGTAACACCAAAAATACAACAATAACAGCCTTTATTTTCCCTGGTACTAACAATTTACATATTTAACTTACACACACACACCCATATAAATAAAGTACAAATATTGAGCCTGGAGGCTCAGTAACTGGTATGTTTATGCCTTGGTATTTATTCCCCCTAGAGTCGTCGGAGCTTTCCGATCTTTTTCAACAGCTACACTCAATCACCGAGAGGTTTTTGAGGTTGTAAGATCTTAGATCCCAAACAAACAGAAAACATATAAAGTATTAGGCGAATTTTTACATATTCCTCTCTTTTTCGGGAAAACGCACGATGTAAATTTCCTTAAAGAACTTTTGTTTTTTTTTTAGAAAATATTTTTAGTCTTCACTGCAGTTGCGTTTTTAGAACAGCAATCACAATAATAAACTATACAATATTACTCGTCACCAACCTATGAAGTGCTAGACGGAGTACTATAAATAATGATGTTTGGTACAGGTTGTTAACAGGAATAAAAACTTACTGAATCTCTTTGATTGCCGTTATAATCAATAGATTAAATGTCGTTTGTTGTATTGAAATTCAATTGATAAAACAAGGACCCTCGCGATATGGCTTTTTATAGGCTTTCCAAAGGAAACGCCCGAAGTTGAAATTCCAGCTTTGTTTTGTTTTGGTTTGTTTGTTTGTTTGCTTGTTTGTTTGTTTTTTGGGGGTGGGGTTATCCAGTCGATGGAAATCGATGCTCGGAAAACCAATCGATCGATCGATATCAATCGATAAAATTAGTTAATTGATATCCGTCAATCGATGATCAATCGACAACCACAAAAATCGTCCAACAATTGCTATCAATTAGCACAGCAACCTCGAGCAGACGTCACGCACTCTACATGTCCGATTATCCTCCATTTAAGCCCTGCGGATGAAATTGGGCAACCCAGCCTTTTCAACATAAAGAATATATCCCTCTACACTTGCATTCGAATTGCCTACTTGCCCGTCATTGGCCGTTTCTGTGTCATTATGTCTACGCAAAAAGTCCAGGAAGAGATTTTACTGAATATAAAGTGCATCATCGTCATCATGAAAGGCTATCAGCTTTGCCCTTTTTAAGGTGAACGTCGTGTGTAGTATTGGTCCATGTCTACGAGTATTAAATAGTTTGTCACTTTGGATAACGTTTTCAAACTTCAAATGTTTCCGTTTTTGGTTTGAAATCACCAAATTGCACTCGACTCAGTTCAATTACCTAAATTGCAGAGTTTAAATCCACCGCCGTTTTACCATATATCCAAGGAGTATTGTAGCATCTCCATCTCAACTTAGGACAACGAGGCATTTGCACCGTCTTCAAGTCTGACACAACACTTCAGTCACACTTATTGCGACCAAAGGACACCGTTGATCCAGCTAAACAAGATGGTGTAGTCTACAGGATTCCCTGCGGGTGCGGCAAAATCTACATCGGGAGAAACAGAGAGATAGGAGAGGATCAAAGAACACAACAGGGATATACCCGTACCCAGACCTCCCCTGTTTCTGAACACGCCCGCAAGACTGGCCGCCAACCGAATGAGGTCAAGTTTTTGGATCGAGATCCTCACTGGTAAACAAGTAACTTCAAGAAAGCTCTCCACATAGGACTTCACCCTAATAACAGCAACTGGGATAGTGGGATTGAAATTCCTGGAGAATGGCTGCCCAAGATCATAAAACACAACAACAGAAAAACGGTACAACAGCGGAACGCTAATGGAACAGCTACTTGCCGGAACAATGGCACAAAGAAAGGATCGAAATGCACCAATCACAGCCGACCCTTGGGACATAAATGGTGCCGTGTAATCAATTGACCTCATCGCCCGAAGAAAACTAACAGTAAGACGTCGAAACGTCGCGATCTTCATACCAACCGACTATGCCTTGAGACAAACAATACACTATATTAGAAAACAGTCCTAAGAAAGCACGCGCGCTGATTGGTTAAAAATCCTGTTTGTAT
>JAEMPF020004259.1:12500-14717 GCA_022496165.2 Catalaphyllia jardinei
ACACGGTACATGTTTTCTATTTCTGAAATACCAGACCAAGGAGAAACATCAAGTTGCATGCAAAACTTTGGATTTACGTTTTTTAATACGCCTTTTTCAGCTCAAGACAGCATAACGAAACTACTTCTTAATTTCTTAGAGCGAGAGGGAGCTACTAAAAAGTGCTTAGAGTCCCTAGAGCACGCACTGTCGAGGACGAGCGTCAAACATCCATACACTGTTATGCATTACAATATCAATCGTAACGAAAATGAACTCTCACAATTTATCTGACGAGCATAGTAAATTAAACCAAGCGTGTTCGCTACAACTGAGGCTAATCTTGTGAACTTTTCATGGTATAGTAGAATGTGTGGTTTCAAATTTAACTCAAATTTAACTCCATATCCGAACTTTTCTGTCCCAGAAGCATCCAGTTTAACAGTTCTATTCCAAGGACGCCTCGACCTTTCCAATCAGTATTTCCTTAATGCAGTATTGAAGATGAGCTAGGATAGGATTTCCTTCTCGTATTTTTCCGCCTTTCAGCTCAAATATTCTTTTTTCATCAAAGTCAGCCGGGATCCAGTCGTTCTTGGTTCTTCTTGTGAAGAAGACAATTACCAGCCTTTTCAGAAGATCCTTGTTTTCTGTAAACTCTTTATGAAAGAGTTTGCCGTCGAAAGTTTCTAAATCATCTTCGATTTCTGTGCGTTTGTTGTGAATAAGGGATGATGCCTGATCTGACCCGATCAACACAACACAGTCACTGCGGAGAAGTTCATCTTTAAGCTTCAGATCCTCCACTAAAACGTCCACGGTATTTCTAAAGTCTGCTTTCTTGCGAAGCTTGACTTGCAGATTGTCTTTTAGTTGTTCGGCTTTCGTACTTTCGCTTCCAGTGTATAGAAACAGAACACTCTTCATTTCTCGAATAGCGAATAGGTTTTAGCGTGAAGATAGAACGAGATAAACAAACAAACTTCTTGAATTAGAACAAACGTTATCGGCCGTCGTTCAGGTGAAATTATCCAAGCTGAATGAAAATGCTGGTATAAATGTTTTATAGGAAGATAAGGTACGGCTTTTGATCCTTGGAAGACAATAACCGCCCTTTTAGGCCTCAAATATTGCCACCAGTGTAGCGACTAGAATGTTCTTTGCGTTTTTATTTCACGTTTTTGCGTGACCTCTGGGGATTACGTAATCCACTCATAACTGCTTCACCGATCATCAATGAGCATTTTTACCACAATTGGTGCAAATCTCGTAATCTGATTGGCTAATTTGCCGTGGTAGATAAGGGTCCATACCACGCTGCTCGCGTCAATGTGTCACGCAATGCCATTTTCAGCTCGCGCTCTGGAAAAAAAAACGTTTTCTTTTTTGATATTGTGGTAAAAAAACAAATCGAATGTGGTTTATCGTGGTCTGTACTCTTATCGACAACGAGTACACGTCATTACTCTTTTCCCCAGACCTTTTTTTTTTCCTTTTTTTTCTGCATATTAAGGTGGTATGGTACCCTATATATGAGCCAAAAAGGTTTGTTTAAATTTGGCGAAAAAAGATCAATTGTGTGCTATTGCACTCATGAACAGAAAATGAATTTTGAAGGTTTCACTCAAAATGGTTGCTACGGCAACCAGCCACAGCCTTTTGAAGTAGGTGTTTATAGGGTTAGCGCCAACACTTCCTGCTCTTTCACAAAACAAGATTTGACTCTCAAATAAGCATATCAGGTAAGTTTCTGTTTTGTTCTGTAATATGACACTAAGTTTTGGCAGTTAACTTTTGTTTCCAGTGCTTTTTACAGGCTTACTTTGGAAATAACCTCATTTTACGCCACACCCATTGGACAAATCATCTCCTATCATGTGACAGACGTTAAAATATTACGATTTTTTTGGTTTAAATCATTACAACCCTATTCGTCTTTGATTAGCCCAAGTTTCAGAAATTCTACTTAAATACCCTGCAAAGTAGAAATGTTCGCGTGAAGTCAGTCGGTACAAAAATAGACATTTGAGAACTTATACCACTGTGTACTTTCCTTGAATTTCACACTCATCTAGAGAAAAATTTGGTAAGATCATTTCAAAATGTTTTTGACAAGTATGCAAAGGTCTTAAATTTTGTATTTTCAAGAAATTCAATTTTTCATGAAAATCACCATATTTTAGGGTACCATTCCCCCTTAAGCGAGTTTGCAAAAGTGTTTGAAAGGAAAGTCTGACG
>JAEMPF020004260.1:0-12500 GCA_022496165.2 Catalaphyllia jardinei
TTTTTTTTTTTCACATATCTACTTGAAATACTTACATTCTCTCTTCTCCAGCCTTCATCTATCTTTCGCGGGGAGTCCAAAGGTGCCTTCTTGGGTTTTTGGCCCTCTGGGGCCAAAAACCCTGCGGGGGTAATTATACTGTAACTACAGCATTTTTGTAATTATTTTGTTGGTTTATTCAGTCATTGTACATTGTAAATAGGTTTTTAGTAGATGTATACTGATAATAGTTAGGTAGAGCTTCATTGAAAGTGGAGCTTGTCAGTAACGTTTCGTGATGCTTACAGGTATCACGTTTTGTCATAATTTGAACTGGCAGTTTATTTATTTCTACTTTTCTCACAGTAATCCCTTTTTAATATCCGGTTTGATTTTTTACAATATCCCGATGTTTAACTCTGCAAAGAGGCCACTTCCGAGTTTCTCTTGTGCCTCTGTTTTAAAACGAGTATTCGTGCGAAACATGTTTTCATCTGAATGGGTTTGCAAGAAAACCCGTTTTTTGCTCAAGCAAAAGGCAACTCGGAAATGGCATATTACCAGATTCCTGCCCTCTTGAACCCCACCCAGAAGGAAATAGTGATACACAAGCCGAGCAAAGATTTTAACAGTGTTGTTTTAGATCGTTTTTAGTGTCACTCAATAAAAAGTGAATAAATCGAGAAAGCTAAGAAATTTCATGTTAGAGTAGATAACTACATAAGAGATTTGTCCAAGTTTAAGAGACCTGTGTGTTTTACCAAACTTCAGATATTCGTAGAAATGTTTCGCTCAAAATTTACAGAGCCCAATATGAAATCGCCATGTTGGTGTACTGTACATCCATGGTACACCAATATGGCGGCCGGAAAATATTGTAAACATCTGGAACTTACTAGGCGACTGTTAATCAGTACTGAAAAAACGATAATTTAGATAGGCAGAATTTACAATGGTTCAAAATCATGAGATATGTATACATTTTTCAACAAAATCGATCGTTTTGTATTAAGTATATTAGTCAGTAGTTTCACTAGCAACCTTTGAGGCTTTCTTTGGTGTTGATATATGGGATCCCATAAATGAGGGTTCCCAGTCCACTGATGAGCAATAACGTGATCAGCGGGTAAAAAAGGAAAGTAGTGTTTGTAAGGGTGGGAATGTGTATGGATATAAAATTAACATAAAGGTTAGTGGTAAAATTGAGTGAGCGACCTCTGTCAAAGCAACAGCACACTGCAACTCAATAATGATAAAAATAATATAAAAAAATGATAAAAATAAATGAAATAAAAATAGAGTAAAAATAAAATAAAATAAAAATGTTATATCAAAGCAACCATGAGCATAGAGGAAGGAAAGGGGGTTAAAATGTTGATATGGAAGGGAAGTTAGCTGGTAATGATTTCTTTTGGAAGGGTGCTTTCATGATGTGTAAGAGCAGCGTAAAGGTAGTATTCGTACAAATTTAAGCTCAGAATGGGTCCTTGGCGTCGTGATAGACTACGCTTGAATTTCTAAGCTTTTGCGTGACGCGGCATCTACAAATTGACGGCTGAGAAAGCTGTCATGTTGGTTACAAACAGTAGGAGATCCAGACCTTGAGCAAAGGAGGGGGAGGGTTTGGGTCTATCTTACTTGCCCAGCCGTTGTTTGCTTCTTCAGTCATTTCTTTCTTTTTCACCGAAAATACGGGGGCGGCGGCGCCACGATCTGCCACTGAAAAAAGTGACCTATTTGGCTATCTAAATGGTTCATGTATTAGAAACAAAAGTATTATTTTAATGTTCTTGTATTCCTCGAGAGATAAATTCACACTTTTGTAGCAAAACCCAGTGAGAGATGTTTCCGTTGGTTTCCGGCCACCATCTTGGAAGCCATCCGGATAGGCTCAAGCATGGCGTCTCCATACAAATCTATATAAATTTGGCTAAAACATTTCTCCACATATCTTGCTTAAGAAAAATTGCTGGGACCTGATTCTTGGCGAAGGGCTTTGCATATTATCCTTTCTTTTATCAGATTATGGACTTTGTCTATCGAATTGTTGTGATTAGTATTTCGATCTATTTTGAACGGCGTGACACTGAAAACAAGCAATAGTTTCAGTAGGGTAATATCGAAGGAGGTAAATTAACATCTGTGACAAGAAGGAAAATATTCTGTTTTTATAATCCTCGTCTTGTAAACTGACCGAATTATTTATGATACCGAACGTCCCTTTCAAAAAACAAACTGGAACTTCCTAGTGTTGAGCAAGTCAATTGTACATATCACATTGGTAAAATATAGAGAATATTGAATGACCTCGCGGGGAATACGAATTTTGCATTCTGGTGCTTACAATATCTCTCACAAATGAAATCAGCGAGAAAGAATTTTTTTTTCCAAACGGCCAAATAATGCTCTGTTTATTAATATCAATGAAACGTTAAAAATTAATGAAATGGACGTGTCAAGTTTTTATTCATTTTAAACGCACTGAAAAAAGTGGTCAAATTTACTGAGGTAGGAAGCATGATAAAAAAAAAATGTTTAAATTTCAGTGATAACCATTTAAACGAAAGCAAAGATAAAAAACATTGCCTTTTAAAGAAAATTTTAGATGTTAAAGGGTAATTACACAACCGTAACCATGACA
The DNA here is from genome assembly GCA_022496165.2 of Catalaphyllia jardinei. Taxonomy (NCBI): domain Eukaryota; kingdom Metazoa; phylum Cnidaria; class Anthozoa; order Scleractinia; family Caryophylliidae; genus Catalaphyllia; species Catalaphyllia jardinei. The sequence goes on from JAEMPF020004260.1 coordinate 2,621, forward strand.
ACATCAATACCTTTACATGGGAAAGATAAAAAGTAGAACCTTTACGGCGCGCAATGAAAAATTAAATTTTTGGGGACAAGAAAAGTCCCGATGTGTCATCAATATCTATATGGCAAAACTACAGTTGATGCTCTTACGTTTATTGTAAAACGCAAACAACTTTAAATGTATTTACTTTTTTGTAGATGATCAATTCATCACTTCTTTTCCTTATCCTTTGACATGACCAGTTGCTAACAGAGAGAGAGAGGAAAGGTTTAAATTTCAATGACAAACATTTAAACGAAACGCAAAGATAAAAAACGTTTGGGTCTTGAGAAAATTTTAGACGTCGAAAAAGAAATTACACATGACCGTAACCATAACAACATCAATATCTCTACATGTAAAAGATAAAAAGTAGAACCTTCACGGCACGTGACGAGAAATTAAATTTTAGGAACAACGAAAGTCCCGACGTGTCATCAATATCTATATGGCAAAATGACAGTTCATGCTCCTACGTTTATCAAAAAAAGGCAAACAGCTGTGAATTGCCTTACTTTTCTGCACGACGATAAATTCACTGCTTCTTTTGCTAATCGCTTGACATGAGCAGTTGCTCGCAGAGAGAAAGAGAGAGAACTTTCAGGTAAATTACTTGAGTTATTCTTTTTCCTTTAACTTTTCAGCTGCCACAAATTGATATTTGAAAAGCGATAAGAAATTTTACTTAGCTTCCTTTCGGTTAAAATGTGGCGAGTGTTGAACATCCTGTTCATAAATATTATTTTGCCTCAAACATTAACTACTGCTTATAGAATGAAACACGCTGCAACGAGTTCTAGCGAGAAACATCTCAGAGATATTAATTAAAAGTTAAGAGCTGCTGTTCGTTGATTCCTACTTCTGCAACTGAAAGAGAAGACATTGAAATGTTGTTTTCTAACTGCTGTTGGAACAAAGATAATTATGATCAGTGTGGATGAAAGTTGTTGACAGATAACCAAATACTCTTAACTAAAATTGCAAGAAATAGGCTCAGATATGTGTGGAGAGTTAGGATTATGGGCTCGGGACCAAGAAAGGTACACCAAAAAAACATTCAGAGAATCCGTTATTGCTTTGTATTGAAAGGGAAATTTTGGAGACTCCTATACTGTCATTTCAGTTCCCAAAACAAACAATTCTATCTCTAATTCAATGCAAATGCATGGGATAATAAACAGGTGTTTAGTCTTCCGAAAGTACATTAACATAACTGTAATTTCTTATTTCATATCACTATGTTAGCAAACAAGCGATGAGAGAAGAAAATAAATTCTTCAAGATTAACAAGCCAATGTGTATCTGAACTAACATTAAGAATAAGAATAGCTCACAGTTCCAAGAAGGGCATGTTGATGGAGAAAAATAATTATTCTTTCATCTGAAAATGATCACGAAGATCGTTGTGGTCACTAGGATTACTGAAGCAAAATAATTTTTTAATAATAATGATCTTCTATTGTAATATTATTATTAGAATATCATATTATTAAAATAATATTAAATCTTATTAAAAAATAATAAGATAAAATATTTTTACATTAAAAAAATATAATAGCAATACTATTATTATTATTCTAACCTGCATGGCTGAACGATCTTTAAGACAGAAAGCACTTTTCATTTCTCTGAGCTTTAATATATTAGAGTAGGAGTAAAAGTGATCAAAAAATCATGCCACCTTTGTTCAACGAAACAGGCAAATACATTTGTGAGAGGGAAAATCAAGTGATGTTTTGATGGTAAAATTGAGGGTTGATGCCAGTTTTAGTTTTTAAGATTTTGGAAATCTAAACTGAAAAGAAGTCGCCGAAAATTGTCGTGGGAGTGCTATGAGGGTGGCAGCCGCTCTCTTAAACACACAAAAAGTAGAAAAATAAAACAACGCAAGCAAAATCAACCGAATTTTCATGGCCCCCACAAAAATAAAGTCTGTCGGTTCATTTACTATTGTGATAGTAAAAAAGTATAATATGTTCTTGCGAGCTACTTGAAATTAACAAATAGATTTCATGTTGCCGTGCGTCTGTTCAGTAATAGATGACCTCAAAATGTAATCAGAACAAAAAAGTGGCACAGGAGGCAATAGCCGAGTGTGTCACGGATGTTCTTACCGCATTTTGACGTCTTCTGTGATCGATTACTGAACAGACGCACAGCAACACGGAATCTATTTGTTTTATATAATAACAAAACAAACTACTAGAGATAAACCTTTTTTATTTCAAAATATATCAACATACGTGAAAGCCAGCCTTTGCCCCGCCTTTGCCCACTTTGGTGAAGACGAAAAAAAGCCATTTGACGTAATCTATTATCTATACAAAATGGTTGCTATGCGTAGCAACGAATTATGATTGGTCCAGGAAAATCACGCCACTGTCAAACCTGGCTCGACGGCTCGAGCAGCTCGAGCGGTTCTCCTCGTGGAATGAAAACTTGCAGCTAAAGAAGAATTGAGCTGGGAAATCTGTAAACTTAAAAAAAAATGCTGGAAAAGTCAAGTCAATTTTTTTTCATCAGAGCAGCCCTGTGAACCGAAAAGCTTGGACGTTGCGTTAAATATTGTAGGAGTTGAGAAAATTCCCTCGGCAAACTTGTGGCTGCCGTCAACCTAGAAGCCATTAAATTCGAGTTTTGAATGAGAGGAGCATTTGCGACGGTGGAAAGTTTTGCCCTCTGTGGCTGGTGATTCTTAAATCAGTTTGATATATTGTCGGAGACACATTTTAGCTTTGATACAGTTGGCCGATGGTTCTTGCGTAGTAACACCAATTTTGTGTTTGGTTTAGTCTCGCTCGAATGCCGACTGAAACTGCTCGAAAGTTTTTTCTGAATCTTTTTCCTAAAGAAACGGCGTTATCTTTCTTTTTTCTGCTTCTGGAACCTGTTCAATGCCTCGACACGACCTTTTGTTCCCTATCTTTTACTCAGCCCCGTAAAATATTATCTTAATTCTCAAAAGTTTCCGCCATTTTAAAACACAGAGGTAAAATCTCTGTAATGATGACGTCAATCGTGCATCTGTCCTTTAATAAATCATAGGCAAGAACCAATGAAAATGCGAGAATTACTTGGGTTATTATATGATCAAACATACAGAATGTATTCTTTCCTGTATACTCTATGTGCCATTTGCAATACTTTGAGGCATGGCCTTTAGCTTTTTCAAATTATATTTGGTCAGCGCAAAATGTAGTTTTCATCTTCTTTCATTGTTTCCACGGGAATGTTGATTGCCTTAAGTAATGAATTCTGCGAGACTTTAATCCATTTTCAGTTTCTAGTGTATTTTTACTCGGGCTTCCGTATACGGAAAGCCCGAGTCAGAAAATGCAACTGTTTTCCTCGCCAAAAGGGGGGATATGGTCCCAGGCGTACCATGCGTTGACCGCGGAAGCTGGGGACGAGAAACGCGACGTTGCTCGCTTGAATTCGGTGTTTTGAAAGTTTTGGCAAGTATCGCGCCATATACCTTCATTTCGCATACAACTCTGAAAGGGTCGGTCCTCGAGTTATATTCTTCAAAGCCAGCCAGGTAAGCTCATGCTCGAAACGTTCTCGTGGGATATCAACTAAGCCGATTGCATGTGGCTTCTGCTGTTATTTAATATTTAGAACATTGCAGTAAAACAAATCATATTGCAATAAAACGGACTAAATAAGAAAACGTTTTTGGACTCGTAGTTTCGCACAAAATCTGTTGATCTCCAAATTTAAGATAAGACATTCGGTTAGTTGAATTAGATATCGTACCTCCAAGTTGGTTGGCTTTCTAGTGGGGCGTAGAAAAACTTTGCATTGTGTGATTTTGGAGACAAATTAAAACTTCAATTGTGTGGGGAATTGTGCGGGATTATGGAGGTTCTTGCCACTGAAGTTCTAAAAAAATCTGCATTGACGATAGTTAAGCCAAATTTATTTCACTGGTACTTCAAACGTACTTAGCAGTCTTGGAAATTTCGCCAATCCTTGTAGAAATCCTGTTGCGTGACACAAACTAGTTGAGTACGAAACCAAACAAAACAGACTGCCCCATCTTCCCTTATGAACGAGTCCCTTTTAAAACATACTCCTACCCTGATTCAATAAAAATATGTATACGTATACTGAGCTTGGATATTTCTTCATGAACTGCGTTAAGGATCGCACACTCTCGGAAGTTATCCGCAAAAAAACAAAACTTGAGAGTTTATGCAAATATGTGCAATGCAAATTGACACCTCATTGGACTAGACTGTTGTTTTGGCAAAGCCATCGCTCTCCAAGGCGATATGATGTTTGGCTGTATGATTCACTCGGATCGCCCACGAAAACTAAACGAACTTCCTAGAGTTTCTGCTAGCATAGTAATCGCCCTTAGTTGAAAAAGACCTAGAAAATTCTTTGCAAACAAGTTCTCCATAAATGCGTAACACAGCTGTGCTTGGTTCTTGAACCAAAATGGTTTAAACTTACAACTTGCGACTGGGTTAGCAGGATACTCAACGAAGCAACTTAAATAGAACATACCTCAGCGGAAAATGTCCTGATTGTTTTGTGTTTATTGTGTTCAATACGCGTCCTGCTACTCGTAAAGTACGATTTGGTACGGCGGTAATATACGAAGCCCGAGTTAACGCTCTTAGAGCGTCTAGTTAAGTAGGGTAATTTGGATCTTGATCTGAGTTTTAAGTGAGTTCCATCCTGAAAGACATGCATTATCTGATCATTTTTAGAGTCATTACGGATATGAAAATGTCTGCCAAGAAAAGTGTGTGGGCTGCTGTTCTTGTGCTAAGTAAGTGTTTGTGTTTTCATTATTTGTTAATTTACTCTATTCAATGAATTGAATTTAATGATTTGAATTAAAGCTCGAATGGACGAAGAATTGGTATGCATTCATCATATATGTTTCAATTTTGTTCGCAGAGCCCGAATTTTCCTTTACCAGTGGTCGGGAAACTCGATTACCAGCCACTAGTCAAGGGGGACGCGGGCCCTGGGGACAAGAATCAACATATACTATTTTCAGCCGTTCCTTGCATGCATGATTCAGCAGGGGAAAAAAAACTGCACTGCCCTGACGGGATTTGCTCGTTTGCCGGAAAAATATTGAGGTCGGACAACTTTTCTCACTAATATATTTATTAAATATTTGCGAAAAGGAATTTTTAATGCAAAAAACTTTATCGGATTGCAAAAGTGAAAAAATGTGAGATACTTTGTGCTTTTAATTTGGCTCCAAAATAAGTCACCCTTCTTCGGCCACTCACAGTTCGATCTCTGTCGCCAGGTGGGATAAAAAATGTGCCGTTCAATTTTAAACAAACCATATACTGTTGCTCGTCAAATTAAACCCAGAATTCTCGACTGAAGCAATGGAAGAGGCCAAAGCAACTTTGGCATCGCCTTTTGTTGAATACAAAGAAAAAGACTATCGTGTCGTTTCAGTAGGACAGCTCAGTTTTGACTGCTCCTCGTGCTGCAGGCGCAGCCACTGATTGCAAAGTTTGTTATGCAAATTTATTTCCTTTGAGCATGACATTGTACTCAACAAAGATGTGTCTCTTTTTTGTAGCTGCAATTTTTGTAAGGACGTCTCCTCAAGATACTCCTCAGGGAAAACTTAATTGTAAGTTTCAAAATAAAACAACATAAGATAGAGTAAAAATAAATAAGAAAAATTTGTTTTCGTTAATTTGGTAAGTAACAATTTTTCCACCTACACGCTTTGGATATGACATAATCAATTGTAATTCATAATTAATTCTCTGATATCCTACAAGCGCGAATGTTTGATTGAAAATGCCCCCAGCAAAATAAAAGAAAAAAAAGAAAAAATGAAAATCAGAAAGCCTTATGAACCAAAACTACGCGCGCTTACCATATTTGTAGAGCATAGTACAATGGCTCTTATACTATGATGAAATGAAAACTCTTGAAATGCTTTACCCAATTATGAGTTTTAATAATCATGTATTCCTGTGTCCTATCCATATAACAATCCAAGGTAAAAAAAGAGAATAATAGTTTAATTACTCAGGTGATTATAGAAATCCTCGCGCTCTCATTGGCCCAGAATGGCGTCATATTCGGCTATAATCACCTCCGCAGAGGTGATTATAGCGGGAGGACAAATTTTCAAAATAGCCGCCTCGCGCTTTGTCAATGTGTCTGAAGAGGAAATTAATTTAATGAAAGAAAATGCCATTCCGAGGGATACAAAACACGCCACAAAGTTCGGAATGACACTCTTCAAAGGTAAAATGTGAAAATTCTGCTTAAAGTAACTAAGAAACCATTAAAATTCCCGTGAAAATTTTGCTTATGTCGACATGCATGAATAAATCAATGGTTTCACAACAAATCTTGACTGCTGTGATGACCTGCATCGTTGTCGATAAGAATACAGTCCACGCTAAACCCCATTCGATTTGTTTTTTACCACAACATTAAAGATAACTAAAGAAATCTTTGTTAAGATTTGTTGACAATCCTCCGTAAGCAAAAAGATGGCGCCACGCAGTGCATTGTAGGTAAATGTACCAAATTAAAATAAGTAAACAGACAAGATGGCGGCTTTCGTGTCAGACGTCCATCTCTCTAAAGGCGAAATTCCAGGGGCCAAGTGAGCAAAAGAAATCGAAAAGCTCGCCAAATCTGAAGCCATAAGATGGTTTAAGTGTCGAGGATGTCAAAATTTAAGTCAACTCAATTTAAAAGAGCTGAAACGCAAGTAAGTCGTAGATCACGTGAATGCAGCTTCCAGGTGTTTTAAGCGATCTTATAATTATTTTTTAAATAGATACATTTTCTCAAAGTTGGTTTTTATTTCTGCCTTACTAGAGTCCAGTTATGTATTGAAAATGGCTGGGATAAGGAATTTCTAAAGGACCCAGAAAGGAAATTCTACGAGCAAAAGAGAAAAGAAACCCTCACTAATGAGCGTCGAGTTTTAGAGAAAATACTCGATGGCGATATTCCCCAGGACGGCTGGTCGTCTTCGCTGGCAGGCGTTCCGACTATCACCCACTCAGTTGTCGAGAAGTATTTTGAGCTGACTTCTGATGAAAAGCATGTAAGGGAAGGATACGCTTTTTCCAAGACAAAAAGTTCGAAACGTCCGGGAAACCCATGCGAATCAACCTTTTGCCAAATGAAAACAACATGTTTGTACTTGAAGGCTACACACGGCCCGCTATGAAACAAGCCAAAGGTAGTTCATCTGGTGAAGGGCTGTATGCGTGTTCAATAATTTTCGATAAGACATCTGGAAAAATTCTAGCGGCAAAAGACCACTCGTGTGCTGCTGGAAAACGAGGATTTTGCAAGCATGTTGCTGCTTTGGCGTACAAACTAGTAGAGGCCACCATGTCATGCAGTGTTGAGCTTCCCAAGTCAATCAGCTGCACACAGGTCCGTCAGCAGTGGGGAATACCATCCATAAGAGCCTCACAAGATCCAGAGAAAGAGCTCATGAAAAGAATGCCACTACAGGAAATTGTGTTTGAAAAGCATCTGCTACAGCGAGACAAAAGTGGAGGTAGAAAACGGAAATTGCCAGTGGAGGTGAGTTGTGGCTACACATCAAGACCGAACGGAGAGCCAGCAGTTGATAATGAACGAGTAACCAAGCTATGTGATGATTTAGCTTCATCCAAGTGCCCTAAAGTTGTATCCGAAATTTTAAAACTTAACTCTCTGAACTCTGACAAAGAGGAAGAAAGTGTGTCTGTAGATAAGGGTTGTGTTTCCATTCCTGACTCAATGCAAGTGTGTCAAAATAAAGAAAATGTCACTGAAGTCACTGTTGCTCAAAGAAGTTCTGAGTGGTTCAGTAGGAGAATTGGAAAGATAACATCATCAAAGGCACCCGCTGTAATCGGTCTACAAGGGAAGAGGGAGTTTCAAGAAACCTGGGACTGCATCAGAAATAAAAAAGCAGAACCCTCAAAAAATTTCAGGAACTTTCACAGAGGTATCATATTTGAAGATGAAGCTGTAAACTGCTTTGCAAGTGAGAGTGCTGCTGTTGTGGAAAAATGTGGACTTTACTTTCTAGAAAGTGACCAATTTTATGGAGCTTCCCTGGACAGAACATTTCTGGGAGAAACGTGCAAGACACTTGTAGACATTAAAACAGGAAAACAAGTTAGCCTTTCTGGACTATGTCTTTTAGAAATTAAGACCCATGCTGAAGGTAATTTGGAACCCCTATCTTCAGTAACTGGGGCTCATGTTGCCCAAATACAGTTGCAGGAAGAATGTACACAAGCTAATGTTTGTATACTCCAATCCTATGTTCCAGAGAGAAAGAAGTCAAAGTATTTTTTAATCAGAAAGAACAATAATTTTATTAGTGCTTTTAAAGTGTGCTGCAATGCAATCGTGAGCAATAGTAGAATAGACATAATATCTCTAGATAATATCTTGGCCCAGAAGCTTCAGGGACTGTCAAATAAAGTTCCCAATTTTGAAAACGTACTACCCTTACGGCAGTGGGCAAATGAACTGGCACGATCATGCATAGAAGTTATTTTTCTGTCATCTGATGGTTAACAGTGGGTCTTCCTTTGATATGTTTTCATAAATGCAAAAGACAGCTTTAAGTTAAACCAGCAACCACCAGCCTTTATTTTCAAAGTGTTTAAAAACTTTGTTTGAAAATTAGCTATTTACATACAGCTTGATATTAAATATATTTTGAAATGCAGAAATTATTGATTTTTGGTCCAATACTTCACTTACTCTTAAATATAGATGTAAAGAAATAATTATTTCCAGAGCACAGCACTGGTTATTATGTATATGATTAAATTAATTATTATTTCACTTGTGAACAATCTCATTGAACACAGCATTTGAAATGTGCTTTTCACAATACACTTTCCAAACATTCTCAGGATATGCGAGTAAAAAATGTATCACCTTTGTATGTACAGATAAAAGATACCTTTACATATTGCCATGATTATAGCTCCAAAAAGTGGGGTCAGTGTGTTCTCAATGCTCGCTGGGCTTAATGTTTTGATCATGTTACCTATAATAGACCCTGGTTACCGCATGATGCCTTGCATTACAAAATGTATTTCAGAAGATACAGAAATACTGGCATCAAATATTATCAGTAGGGTTACCCTGTTTATCAGAATATTTTGGTAGGCATAATAAATTCAGTGTTCCAGACAAGTGAGGGGTCTCAGATCAAAAACCTGGCAAGGTCAGCTACATGACCTGACAAATTAACAGAAAAATATTTTTATAACATTTGATTTGGTGGGAATAGTGTGAATTGACCTGTTGGAACTCCTAAACAGATACCCTCCATTGAAAACTTATGTGCAACCCTAAATAATATGCAGTTCTTATAGAAGGCAAGAATTTCATTCATGAGACATGATACGGTCACCTAAAGACAAACCATTATGTGTTCAATAACGTTATTGTCATTGTTATTATGGACAGAAAATTGAGTGTACTGTAAGTACTTCATGCATATGAAACATGTTATTCCTCATGTTCTTCTTCACCATTAATTAATGGTGGTAGGAATGCAGTCAACCAGCAACATACTTTCCATAGCTTTGAAAGAAGGTGTCCATAACGAATAGGAATATTTCCTTTAAGAATTCTGAAAACCTTGGTCCTTCTTATTGCTCGTTCAACATGTACTCTGACCTGAGAGTTCTTCCTGTTATGCACATCTTCTTCAGTAAACTGCTTCTTTCCTTCCAGTTTCACTGGTGTGTCAATTCTTACTCCATAATCATCCAGGATATGTTGGACAATAAATCCTTTGTCAGCCAACCATCGGTCCCCTCTTCGGGCCAATGCCAAAATGCCACTTTCAGACAGAATCTCTTCATCTGAT
>JAEMPF020001058.1:2013-14713 GCA_022496165.2 Catalaphyllia jardinei
GTGCTATTAGACAACACTTCTGTCTCTAGGAAACGTTAATAATTTTGTTACAATCACATTTTAAATAATTAAAAAGAGATTTTGTTTAGGTAAGTTAATTCTTCAGTTCTCCAGAGCCATTTTCTTTCCACTAGATCGGAGATGTAATCGTGCAATCCGTCAGGAACCTGTATATAAAAAATTAGATTTGGTGAAAAACAATGTAAATTAAAAAAAAACATTTTCTGAACAAGACCTGAAAGTGCGTAGTAGAGTGAGATGTTTCGTGAAAGATCTTGCTACCGGTAAAGACAAATTTGAAATACTCAAATTATTTGCTATTTGATTCTTGTTGAAAATGTAGATTTACTGGGAGAGGTTCTGGATTTCAAGTGCTTAATTAGTAATTTTCATTTTAAGGAGCCAAAAGATATGTTTTAAAAGTATGAAATTGGCAATTATATTTTTTTTTTCGGAAAATTTTGCGCAAAAATTTGTAAACTTATTTTTTTATTGCTGGGGTCTTGTTATTTACATAGAGGTATAGGGTGATTGATGTTGACGTCATGGTTTACATTTTTGCTCATTTGCATACGGCTTTGCTTTCAGAAATAAGCATGTTGGATATGAATTGACTCCAGGCAGCTAAAGAGCTAGTAAAACCTAATTCATGCTGAGATTCTTAGCTCTTTGTGTGTAATATTGAAGGAGAAATTGTCTTTCAAAACCTGCAAAATTTCTGGGTGGCAAAAGGGCTAATAAGCTAATACATTCTTTTAAATTTTGAGTTTTTAAACTCGTGTCGCACAAAAGTATTCAATACACCAGGCTCATATTCATTGGCAGAGTTAACTGTACTGTGATGTTTCAATATTCAGAACTGATTTATCTGTAGCTTCTTCAGAAACTGAACTGCCTATGCTAATGAGGCAAATATTGAACCCTATAGGTTCGTCAAATGGCAACTATTTACAGCTACCAATGTGCGTGTGTTTACAGTATGTCATACACTTGCATTGGATTAAATGAAGTTTATTTATTGAAGAAACAGAGAGTCACCTTTTTTTAGCTTTTGAAATGAGTTTATTTACAATAAACTACTAATGTACATACTAAAAAGTGCAAAGCACATGGGCCTGGCCCCTCACATAGAAATGCCGTATTAAAATAAAAACCTAGAGTATTACTTTAGATTCACACGTGAGTCCAGTGTCAAATATAATGTTCAAGAATGTCTCTGTACGTTAACAAGCAACAACTATAAAATTGACTAAACTAGAGAAGAACATGAAAAGAAGATTCGGCAACATCACAAAGTGTAGATTCCCAGGCGGATGCAAAATCGGACTGCGATAAGCGAAAGTGATCTAACGAAATTCTTTTCCGGATATCTGTTTTAATGTAACGAATAATAGCCTGAGAATCTTCATGACCGTTATGAAAAGTGGCTTTTTAGCGTCTGCTTGAGGCCATTGGAAAAAGAAGACGGAAATGCAGTTAGGGAGAAATGTCACACCAAGAAGAGTAGACAAAAAGGGCGAGAAGTGTGACCAAACGGCCTTCACGCGGGCGCAATTAAGGAAACAATGATCGATTGTTTCCTTTCGAGAGCACGACGCACAGCGATCGGAGTCAATGTAGCCCCAATATTTCAATGCATCGCGAACCTTAACCACACGTAATACAATTAACCAAAGTAGATCATTTTTGAAATTTTCACAAAAGTCATCACGAACAAGTGACCAATGCCGCTCCAGGTCAAAACCAATAGTTAAAAACGAGACCCAATATCGGTGAATAACGGGTGAGGATGACTTCTCCCTAAGTAGAGTGTAATAACATTTCTTTGAAGTAAAAACAAAATTGCGCCAGTCTCGGCAAGACAAGATCTTACGGAGAGTGGTCAAAACAGAAAGGCAATTCGAATAAAAGGGTGTTAGAAGTTGAGCACTCGGAGAGGAGTTATCCTGAAGGTAACGCCACTCCGGTCGAATAGAAGATAGCTTAGCCCCGAACAAATACTTAATAAGATAAAAAGACTTTGAATCGGCATTGGAGCAATTAGAAACTACGGATGCTAACTTTAAGGCGTCTGCCTTGATCTTAAAGTTAATGATACCTAGACCCCCCTTTAGGAGGGGCTGATGGCACGACTGTCGGCTGACGGTCTCCATACGGCAACCCCATAGGAAAGGCCAGATCAAATTATTTACCTCCGAAATAACCCATTTAGGGACAGGAAGAATAGTAGCTAGATACGGGAGTTTGCTAATTCCTATTGTATTCACAATCAGGGACTTGCCCACCAGGGATAAAGAGCGGGATTTCCAAAAATTAAGATGATTTTCTAACTTCTTAAGCTTTGGCCGCCAATTGGCAGACTCTGCGTTCTGTCCGAAAACAACCCCTAGAATTTTCATTTTTGTTACCCATGTGAGGCAAAACGGCTGGTCAGCGCTAGAGCGCCACGCGGCCAGCCACATGGCCTCTGTTTTGGATACATTGAGTTTCGCTCCGGACCCCCTCTCGTACACGTTGATTACGCGAAAGAGGACTGCAAGAGAATGAACAGATTTGACTAGACTAGTCGTGTCATCAGCATAAATACCTACTTTATATTGAGACCCTTTAGCACCAGGTAAGAGAAAGACTTCAATTTCGGAGCATGAACGAATTTTACATGCGAGAGTTTGAACGCAAAGAATATATAGCATGGGGGAAAGGGAATCCCCCTGGAGAACGCCGCGAGACAAAGGGATCGGCTCTGTGAGCCATTCATTCACAATAACGCGCATATTAGCACCTTTATAAAACGTGTTAACCCAGTTACAAAAAGAGCGGCCAAAACCAAAACGAGTTAGCAAATTCTGTAGAAAAGAACGGTTTACGCGATCAAAGGCTTTCTCCTGATCAAGACTTACTAAAATACCAATTTCCCCTGTGCGATCAATGTAATCTAAAATATCCCTAAGAGTATGAAGATTCGATGAAATCTTCCGCCCAGGAACAGAGCATGTTTGGTCAGGATCAACAATGAATTCCAGGACTTTAGAAAGGCGAACAGAGATAGCCTTAGAGCAGATTTTATAATCAACATTGAGAAGGGAGATCGGTCTCCAATTTTTAAGAGATTTCCGATCCCCCTTTTTATGGATCACGCGAGTATTACTTGTTTTAATGGATTCACACATCTCACCAGCTTCAAAACAGGAGTTGAAAACAAGAACTAAATGAGGAGCTAATATATCCCAAAATTTACGATAAAATTCAACGGTTAAACCATCGGGCCCGGGAGATTTGTTCGTGTTCATGTTCTTAACTGCAAAGGAAATTTCATCAATCGTCATTGTGCCCTCGCACAATGACGACTGATGAGGCGACAGCTGGCGAGAAAGTGAAGACAAAAGATCATCCTGGAAAACCATATCAACCGGTTCTTCCGAAAACAAGGAAGAATAGAAATCAACATGTGCCTGCTCAATTTCATCTTGAGACGAAACCTCAAGGCCGGACGAATTTTATCGATGATATTTTGCTTCTTTGCACATTAGAAGAGTGCAGCTGAAAAAAATACCGAGTTGGGCGCTCGCCCTCCTCAAGCCATTCCGCTCGACTGCGGACTAAAATTCCTTCGATTTCTTTAGTGTAGATGGCCTTTAAGCGGCATTCTATATCTTGAATAGAATCAACAACGAAATTGTCACCGCTGACCAGGCGTTGACGAAGACTAATTAATTTATTCGTTAGAAAAACACGATCTCGACACAATTGTGGGCGCTTTTGGCGGGAAAAGGAAATCGCTTCTTCCTTGATAGAAACTTTTAAGAATTCCCACCAATCTTGAGGAGACGGAAATGAAGCAAAATACGAAACGTGACTTTGAATTAGATTACGAATAATATCACAGAAGTTTTTGTCATCGAGGATCAGGGATATCAAAAACAAAGGAAACAAAATCATGATCAGAAAGCGGACAAGGTGAGATTTCACACTGGCAATCAGATGTAAACAAATCCTTTGAAACAAAGAACTTGTCTAAGCGACTAGCAATTGAGTAATCATGGTTGAACCAGGTGAATTCGCGCGCGCTAGGGTGTAACTTACGCCACGCATCAACCAAAACAAAATCAGATTTTAGAGATTTACATTCACCACCGACTGAAACATTCCCGCCAAATTTATCAAGTGCATTTTCATAACAATTGAAATCGCCACCGATCACGAGAGCGGACGTAGGAACAAAGTATTCATGAAGGGATTCGTAAAAAGATTTTCGATCAGTACGATTGGTGGGAGCATAAATATTGACGAAGTTAAGATCTACACCGTCGATTCTAATCAGAATACTAATTATACGCCCATTAGAGTCCTTTTTCCAAGACACTACTTCATCGGAGCACTTGGGAGAAATTAAAACGGCAACACCTCCCTGTTTGCCAATTGAGGGGGACCAATAACTACTGCCTAGCCATCTACGGGAAAGAACTTTGACATTTGCCTCAGAACTAACTAAAGTTTCCTGAACAAAACAAATATCACATGCAGATTTCTCAATGAGATCAAAGAGGAGGTTATTATTAAGGGGACTCCCTAAACCCCTCGCATTAATAGTCAAAACCTTGAAATTGTCTTGAAAAAAAAAAGACTCGAAAAAACAGGTAAGAAAAGTAAATCTATCTACTTCCTGCCTTTTTTCTTCTTCTCCCGCCTCTCCGTGGGGGGAGCGTCGGCCTGGGCTTGAGCCTTGCGTTTTAGGTCTACCGTAGTCTCCATGGGCGTAGAAGAGGCAGCGGGAGTCTGCGGCTCTCCAGAGACAACAGGCAGAGTAGTCTTGCGGAGGGCGGCTGCTACTAGAGCTTCAGGAGCCACAGCGAAGGTACGGCGGGTAAGTCTAGGAACACGAACGGGAACACGGCTTTTACATTTGGGACTAGCTGAAGAATGAAGCGCAATAGGAGGATCAGATGGCTGACTGAGGTCATCAATTACTAAGACTGGGGGCTTTATGAAGCCCTGAGAATCTAGTACCCCATCAGGTTGATGGTCGACCGCGAAGGCATGGTTCTCGGCAGTTTGATTTGGTTGGCCATCAGGCAGAGATTCTGTAGGCAGTACGGGAGTTTCAGGAATAAAAGTAGCGACATTTGCAGTCGACGACACAGCAACTAATAAATCGGTGGCAGACGGCCCAACAGCTGTCGACTCAGCGGTCGATGGTTCAGTGGCAGGTGGCTCATTTTCAGATGGCTCAAAGAAGGCCGGATAAACAGGCAGTGTATTCACGGGCAAAGCCGCAGCAAGAGGTTGCGCCTCGGCATCTCTAAAATCATCATCATCATCTTCATCCTCATCTAAGAGGTCAGAATCATCGGCCCATTTAAATGAGTCTCCCGAGCGGGTCTTGAAGGAGGCCTCACTATCTTCCTCATCGGAACGATCCACATTAACAGGGGCTAACTCATCTGTTGTGGTTCCCCTGATTAATGGCGAAACCCAAGAATAACTGCATTCCCAGCTAGTATGGCCATCTTCCTTGCAAAAATGGCATAAAGGTGGCGCCGGACACGAACCAGACTCATGTCCAATGTTTTCGCAATTAAAACAAACCTTCAGGTTGCAATCATTGCTAAAATGACCAGCGAGGTTACAGCGCCGACAGGTTGGTACCTGGCCGTCATGCTTCAAAAAAATCTGGTATTTACCAAACCGGATAAAACTTGGGACAGGCTTGGTTACCCTCACGCGGTAATGACGTAGGCCATTGTAGACACCTGGCAAAAAATCGAATTTGCCCCGGCGATAATGCATAACCTCACAAAAGGGCGTAAGCCGCCTGATAATAGCCAAATCGCTCAGTTCAAAAGGAGCGTCATATATTGTCAAAAATGTCATAGGGCGATCAATGTCTTGCGTTGCGTAGCTGTGCCCTCCAACGGTGAGAGGGTTTAAACGAAGAAATTTTTCCTTAACATCCGCTGACTTGGAAGTAATTACAACCTCACTGTTCATCTTTCGTTGCATGCACTGGATATCCGAGGCGTCAATATTTGCCATACTCAAGGCTTCAAAGACAGATTTCGCCGATGTGGAACGTGATGGCGTAAATACAGAAGTTCTGGGGCGTTTCGGCGTATCATTAGCAGCTGAGTGCGTAGGACGCCGCCAGGCTGGTTTATCAGAAGAAACACGACCAGCCGTTCTGGCCGCTCTCGAGGCATAAGAATCTCCATTTACATACAATCGGGTTTCATTCGGGCCATCAGCAGCTTGTGAAGACCCATTATCATCAGTGGGAGTCGTGTTTACATCATTGACACTCGCAAGACTCTCTCCAGGGACATTATCCACAGCACCATCAGTTCCCTCCGGGACAATTTTGGCGCCAAACGAACTTTCCATATTCAAATTCGCAACGCCTTCACTTTCAACAGAACTTTCCATCATCCAAATGTCGAAATTAAACGGCTAGGTCGAAGCGATGCCACTCGAAGCAAAAAGTGGCCAAAAGGCCTCTTACAATCTGACAAAACCAGGAAACAAGAAAGCAAACCTCAAAGGCGAAAACGATCCAAAATCACCGAGCTCTCAGAAGCGTTACCGATTTGAACTGCGGTTATTATTAGAGTCACCTTTGTTGTTCGTACAAAATTCAACGTCAAACCTGATTTAGAATTTCTTGTGGACTTTATTGATGTTGTTTTCATCGGAAAAACGTTTTTGAGCTGAATGGTAGTCTCTTTGAGGTAACATGGAATAGCTTGGTCTTTTCGACTACGCTTGCCTTGAATTGTGGTAAGCAAAATCGGCAATATAAGATGGAAGCGACATTATTATCGAGTTAAATATAATCAATTAATCATGAGTATAAAATATACTGCTTACCAATGATAAGAGCAGCAACCTTCAGTGGGTCATAACCATTCAGATTATGAAGTTCTTTGAGACACACTTTGAAGCCTTTAGTTGTGATTTGCTAATTATCAAAAGCAAGGAAACACAAAATAATAAGCCTAAAAAGATATTATAATTGCGAAGATGTTGATATAGCCGAGACGAGTTTGTAAAAGGTCGCTACCTGTGTGACAAGGAATCGCAATTTTGTTAATCGATGGGTAACGGGTTTTGATTGCAGTTCTATAATTTTCAGCTAGGTTTTCTATGTAGAGTTTCTTGATGGATATTTCATTCTGGACTTGTGTTAAGATGAAATGCGATAGAAAATTTAGCAATTTCAGTTATTAGTGCGCAGAAATCTGGTAGCAGGATAATTAGGTATTTTTACAGTCGTTGTTACATTTTCTGAACGTTAAAGATATAAATAACACGGAAAGTTCAAGGAAATTGTGCAAACCCAACAACAGAGTCGTTTCGCTAGTGCTTTCAAGTGCTTCATACGGAGGTGAAGATTTGTTATGGACATATAGTGTCGCCAAAAAAAGATTTTTTTTTGAGATTTAAACAGTGGTACAGAGGTTTGGCATTGGATGTAAATAATTTTGATAGAAAGTTTTTATCGAATATGTACAGGAGCCCTGAAGCTTTATTGCTTTAAAAATCCGTGTATTTATAAAGATTATCTATGTATGTATGAATGATGTTTGCAGATCCGAGAAGGAAGTAATATTTCGCTAAAATTTGGTATTGTTGGTTAAAGTGTGGGGGAAAAGCTTGTGGAGATGGTAGAGATTGTAGGTTTTAGATACCTCTACCCAGGTGGCAATGCTGTTCTGTTGGGGAACGGTATTGAGATAACACGCTGACACTATGACCGTGGGCGTTGAAGTCTTGGGTGTTGTAAAATTCACGATCTGTGAGTAAAATAAGTTAATTAAAAAGGGTATTAATCAGTAAAACTATATAAATAGTTAATAATGACTCATTAAGCTTAAAAAAAGGGACTCATGTACGTCAGGGTGTTTGAATATCTGATTTAGGATAGATGTTTACAGTTTTATTTCTCAGTTTTGTTTGTTTAGTTTTAGTTTCGATTCAGAAGATTTGTGAAATTCTCAAGACAGTGTTTGAGTAGTACACTTTAAAACTCCTCGAGGCGAAAAATATTCCACAAAGCGTTTTATTTTCAAGTTTTAATTATCTTTTCGGTGTTTGGAAATGTCATCAATAAAACTTGTGTCTCGTTTGATGTATTACTACATAATGAACAGAAAGGGCCATTGTTCTCGATTGTGAAAATCATATTTTGTGTGGGTGCATTCTTCGTTTTTATCATTCGTGTCAAATTCAGTCTTGGCCGCTCATTGGCTAGTTTTAATGGTATAAAAGCAGTCAGACACACAAAAGTATAATTTATGCCTTGTAAAAAGCAAATTGAGCTCAATTTTTTTATGGTTCTGTCCTGTTGTCTAGAGTAAATTTCTTCATAACACTGTCCAATTAGTCTGCAGGCGAAATTCGTGATCAGTAAGAGAACAGACTTTTGAAAAACTATCAAGTTGAGAAATGATGTAAATTTCTGAAATTAAATGTAAAAATGAAGCATATGAAATCTTACCTGACAGTAAGAGTTGTAATTCTCAGCAAGAGGTAAGAGGTTGTTTTGGAATTCGATGATATGTTTTTCGCTGCCTAGATTTGTTGGAAGTTCGTCGTATACAAACCAGTTCTGTGGGAAAGAGGAAAGTGATATATAATGGAAATTACCCTAGCGTTTCACAAGGAAGCAGCATTTGCCTGTATAGATGGCACCTAGAACAGTTTTAATTACAAAACCCTGCATATTTGAATTTGTAGCAACAACGATACGTTTTTAATGGAGAGTTTCACTTACGTGGCTAGGAGTCAGGTGAATTTATTGAAAGAAAACAAAGTGTTATGGGTATGGTGACTTGTTGTGAAAACAATGTAGATGTTGCAGGGATTGGATAATCTGATCTTGGACAATGCTAACCTTTTTGAAATGTAAGCACTCGTAGAACTCGTAATTGACTAGAATAATTGAATCATTGACTACAGTCATTGAAGTAGCATGTTCACTTGTAAAATGAGCAGCGTTGATCTGGTTACATAGATAAAATGGTCTTGAGCAGCGAAAGTGAACGTGAAATGGCTTGGGATTTAATTGATGTTTATTTAATAAAAAGAATATTACAGAGGCACTTTTGGGTAAGAAATTTGTGTTGTCGGTTTTGAACTGGTTCACTGTCGCTTACTTGTGTAATACTGTACAATACTCGAACACAAATTTGGTATCCGCGCGCCTGTTCATAACTTTGTTATTGATTAACGACATTTCTTTTCGGCCTTCTTGAGTCCATTCCCGTTTCCTCACTTAACGCTGGTGTTTTCCTCCTCTGAAAGGGGCGGCGGCCACTTATTTGTTGGGTAGTGTTTGGTCACACTGTAAGGATGTAAAGTGTTTGGACTGTCTGATGAAAAAGGGAGATTCAGTGCATCCGCGCTTAACTGACGGACCATTTAGTCGTTAAGAGTCTGATGTAATCATTCTTTAACCATTTACAATCCCTCTGTGGCACTAGGTATGTGAAACTGTGGCAAAAGACTCTTATAGTCACCGAGCACTGGCTGTCAAAGGGCATCATATATGTTACAAATATCAGTGGCTTACTGTTAAAAATAGTGCTTATTAATAACTTACTAATTTGATGTCTTTATGTAATCCATCAAAATTCTGCATTTCTCTCGAAAAGGCAAGGAAAGTATTCTTGTTGATATTCTCGACCCAGACCGTGGCTGCGTCGTGTTTTAAACCTACCACTGTGTGTTGAGCAGTCACCAAAACGTGTGGTGAAGAAATCTCATTTGACTGAAATAATAACAGAAATAGCCAATAAATGGTAACTTGCTGCTCTTATATTTCAACTGTTCAAGATATTTTTTAATTGAAAAAAGGAATATTTGTCCCTTCTTACTATAAGTGGCGGTTCAGTGACATCTTTTCAGTTTAAAATGATTTAAAACTGAAATTTCGCGAATTACTTTTCGCCTTAAGTCGACTTACTCTAGTTCAGACTTACCTCAAATGTAACTGATTCGCATTGTGTTCCATCCCACCAATTTGTCATAATGACTTGACCAGCCGAGGAGCTCTTTGGAGCCTCCTGGAAAGCAATGAAGTCAACAAATGTCAGCCCGCTATCAGGCGTCAAGCGGTCTAGCCTTCCTGCTTTAAGGGCGCACACATCGAAGGAGGTGAGATTAACGTTTTCGACCCAGGTCACTGCAGCATCGTGAATGAAGTTTCCGCTGTAGTTGAAGTAGTTAATGGTGGTCTGAACGCGAACATTTCCTTTGCTGGTCTGGAAACTTCCCGTCTTAAAGTAAACCTTTCTGCAACGCACATCTTCTGTCTCTAAGCGGAGGGCTACACGACCACGTTGAAGAACAAATGCTGAAAATATAAATCAGAAATTCATGCGCTTTTCACGAAGATTTCTTTGAGCTGGGCATGAAGGGAACATCCAGGAGGTTAACATCAAAAATTTCCTTTCAGATGATTTGATCGAGATGCCTAAAACCTTAATTAATATTGAAGTGCTATTGACATAATTGACATATCTAGATCTATCCAATTTACCGACACATCAAGGGGTGTGATTCGTTAGTGACTGGAAATGTCGAATAATTCAAACCGGACGCTTTTATCTAATAAAAATATTGACTGATATCATCTGTGGATATTTTCATCGCTTTCTGAGAGATTAATTGAGACTTCTCTCTGGGAAGGTTAACACGAAACCTACAGTTATGATAATATAGCAAAAACATCAATTGAAAATGTCATCTCGAGGTTCTCAAATTAAAAGTTTCACGCCAGAAATTAATGGTAGAGTGAAATCGTAAGAATATCGATCTTGAGCATGGAAGTTGAGTAATTTGTAGAATGGTAAGCACTTGTAGTATGCGACTGAGTTTTTCATGTGCTGCTTTGTTTGTGTGAGATACATAGAGGTTTTGTTTTTTCGTTAGTTAAAGTGGAAAGGGTAAATTAATTTAATAAATCTTCTTGATAATCTACGGTAAAAAATTTGACCATATGAAACAGGCAAGGACTTACGTTTGCATCCACCATAGTGCTTTATACCGGGTTCTTCTTGAGCCAAACAGACGTGGTAGTTGTATTCACATTTGTTCTTGTGTGTGACGTCATTGTTGTCGCACAGTGGAGCCGACTCCTCTGTTGTGCAAGGGACGCACACGCATTCGTGTGTTGTCTTAGTAGGTGCCTGACATTGCCCATAAAATGGACATGTTCTGCCGTTGCAGGGATGGTAATCTGTCCAGATAAATAAACTCTATTTTTTGAGGAAAAAGTAATTCGCATATGTTCTGATTTCAATACTGCCATGTTTTTAAATTAGGATTTTGATTTAACAGCGCTTTTTAATTGAGTGCCAAAATGTAATTGGTTTTGTGTTGCTACGATATAGCATTGGCTTAAAAAACACCTCGCCAATTTTTTGAACGAATCAAAAGTAAAACAAAATGGCTGGCACGCGTTTTTCTCGCGCTTTGCGGCAGTTACGCGTAATTACTTCGACTTTTCATTGGTTCACTGGATTGTTTGTGTTCTTTGTGATTGCTCAGAGTGATTACTTTTGGTTTTGTTTTACGACTTTAAAACGGTTACAAGGCCCGGGCCATTTTTTTATCCAATTACAAGTAGATTGAAAACCAATCGGTAGCGGTTCACGCCCGTTTTCCTCCCGGTTTTCGTCGGCCACATTATTTGCTTAGCGTTTTGATTGGCTGCGCGGATCGTTTGTGCCCTTTGGCAAGAGCTCTAACCTTGGTTTTGGTTATACTACGCACAATTAAAAACCGGCTCTAGGTTAGATATGAAAACTACAAGTATAGCATACTTACACCCAGCAGTCATATAATTAAGTGTGACGGGGTCATGATGAGCGTCATAGCGTTGAATATCCTTCAAGCACACCTGGAAGTCTGTCGTTGTAATGCCCTTTATAAAATGAATATAGTGGAAACATCGTTATAGGTAAACCTTTTGAAACCTCAGCGGAAGAACGAAACTTGCAGTTTGCTTGAAAATCAGTAAACAAATGAAAATAAAGCCTCCTTAAAAGTATTAAAGAGCACGCGGTGTAACATCGAAAATTCACGATGTAGACCGTGCTTGGAATGTTTTTTCAGAAGGAAAGTGCAGTTTTAACGGTTTAAAGCTGCTGATAGCAAGGCCGCGAGAAGAAAAGTATTAGGACCGAGGCAGTACTATTTGGATGAAGATGTGACCGAGGCAGTGTTCATTGAACAATTATGGCGGACAGAATGTGCATGGAGACATTCGTTTCCAAGGTATTTAGAGTGTTTCTGATGACTAATTAACCAACCAAAGTGAAAAATAATAATGACTGGACAAGTTTCTACCCTTATGCTCCAAGATCCTGGATAACATGCATTTATAGTATTACACTTTAAATGAAAGGTAAAGTTCATTGAGCGGAAAAGATGATCGAAATTGTGGTCTGAATTGGACATAGTTTGTTGACCATTTTTGTTTTTAAAACAAAAACAAATTCCACAGATGTTTAAGTGGTGAGGAAAGTAATGTAGATATCTTTTGTATATTGTCACCTCAATCCATTCTGTAATGGCGTTGTTATCAGCATCAATACGGGAGTTGACTTCATCTTTGAGATGCTTTGTTGTCGTAACCAGAGTTGGGGTTTCAAAGAATTTCTGAGGGAAGTCGATGGTCTGAAACAATAGAAAGTTTAACATT